>LZPO01055291.1:10487-21053 GCA_001675575.1 Neotoma lepida
AAATGTGAACACCTGAGTTTGAATCCCAGCACCCATATAAAAAGCCAGGCTGGTGGTGTGTGTCTGTAACCTCAGAACTGGGAGGCAGAGACAGGTAGATCCCAAGGCTTGCTAGCCAGTCAGTGTAGCTGAAATCTCAAGCTTCCGTTTCAGTGAGAGATGCTGTCTCAAACAAATAATAGAGAATGATAGCAGAAGACACCTCAACCTCTGGCCGTCGCATGGACGCCCACCGGTGAGCACACCCACACACATACACACAACACACACCTGCACTCAAATAAACAAATTAAGGTCAGAGACTCGAGGGATCAAAGGCTCTCCCCGCCACCTCTTCTCTGAGCCTGTGTGTCTTCCTCTTCATTTCTTGCTTAAAACAAAACAAAACAAGCTGCCACAAATCCTAGTCCTGAGAGGAAATGAATTCTGTAGACACCCTGGGGGGAGTTTGAGATGGAACAGTCCTCTAGTTGATCCTGCAAATGAGAACGCATCCTAACCCACACCTTAATCTCAGTTGGGAGACCCTGAGCCGAAAACCCAGCCGAGCAGAGTCCAGACACCTATAGAGACTAGGAGATAAGAAGCAGGTATTGTTTTAAATCACTGCATTTGTGGTCATTTGTTACATAACAACAGAAAAGTAACATGCAGGCTGGACGCGCAACATGTACCCGTGTGCCAAGAGGGCAGAGGCGATGCTGGGAGCTTTCCGGAAGCAAATTCCAACCCCTGCTTACTTCCTACCCTCAGAGCCTCTGTTCTTTGACATCGCTTGCTGCCATCCTGCCTCCAACCTCAAATCAGGTTTCTGCCTGTGATTCAATCTCTGGCTCCCTATGAGAAATCTTTTTTATATAAAATTAATATATAAATAAATTTGCTCTTGGAGCGGTGCAGCGTGGAACAGAAGCGGCCCGGCTCTCTAACGCCCATCACAAAGAAAGATTGCGGAGGGGAGGGGGAAAGGCAGAGCTTTATCCTCCGTGGGGAAGCAGAGAATTCATAGTGATCTTATTGCAGATGTAAAATTAGGTCAGGGGCTCTATAAACTGATTAAAGCTAATGCTTCACGCTTCTAAGGAAAACAGCCGATACAGAAGGGAACAATCTCTGGCTAGGGATAAGAGGGAAGGAACCCTTCTGTGTTCATAGGCAGCACAGCCATGCAGCATGCTTGGCCAACATGAAGGTCCAGGAAAGCAACAGCCAGAGATGCTGAGAAAATTCTCAAATGCCTAAGGGACACTGCCACAAGCCCAAAACCTGAAGGTGCCCAGCTTCAGGAGTCTNGAACCACCCTGCTTTTCTTTCATCCNGTCTCTTGGCCCTCTAGGTACTGTGTGTCTTAGAATTTTACAAGCATCCAGGTTTTAAATATCCTGATTTGTGTCACATAGAAATCGAATGCCTTGCTCATTCAGGGAAATCTCAGTGCTATGTTCCAAAAGCATAGCCTTTACGTTTCTGTTCCCCCAAATATCTCAGTCCCTATTTTTCTGTGCAGTATCACTCAAATTCTTTTATTTATTTATTCCCTGATCATCTTCCTCTCATCCCTTTCTATGAGATGTGAAAGATCACCCGTATCCCTTTAAGCCCCACCCTCAGTCCCTGTGACTGGCACCAGCGAGAGCCATTCACACTCTTCAATGTGTCTTAGGGGTTTTGAAAAGAACCGGTCAATATGNAAGGCTGAAAAACANACTCCCCACAGCAAAGAGTCATGGCAACTTGCAATGCAGATGTACGTCTATGTCTCATTTGAATGAGAAACATTTTGAATCACTAAAACATCTTTACCTTTTCTTTCCAAAGGTGGGAAAGAGGGTTGGTGAGCTGAGCAGAGGACACAGTGTGTNATCCTGGGGGCTGGGGGAACTACCCACAGGATTCCACGCTTGGNGTGCGCAGCAGACAAAGAGATGAGACACTGAAAAGGCTGCAGGTCACCTGGCAATGGTTATGAGGCCAACTGCTTCAATTTCAGCTTTAAATGAAACACGGATGTGAGACACCTGGGACTTCAGTNGGTCACATTTTCATTTCAGGAGTGACCAGAGTCATTCAGTTTAGTTTGGGTGCCAGTCCAGTAACCAGTCCAAACTGACTTGGGAAAACACTGCACAAATTATTTGGTNCACACAGGATGAAAACTAATGAGTTGGGTTTGGGTCCAACTCTCTGAGAAAGAAGATCAATGTCAATTAAAGGGGTGTCATTTTCCTAGATGCAAATGCATGTGCAGGACTCTCATTCATATGTCTGTCTGTCCATGCCCTGGGCTTGGCCAGGGGACTCTAATCTATGTGGCTGGTGCTTAGAATAAAACCGAAGTCTTTGCTTTTGGCCCATTTCAATATGGTTTCAGGTTTTAGCTATTGAGCAGAAAATAGAAGTTAAAGTCACTGACCAGTCAAGGCCCTAGAGGAGAATTCTTTGCACAAATGGATTGTGTGGCTTTGCATGGGAGGAAAGGTGGAAAAATCTCAACCCTACAGTTCCTTAAAAAAGTCTTGATGGGTTGGAGAGAGAGCCTAGTTGGTCACCTGCTTGCCACATAAGCATGAAGACCTGACTTTAGTCCCCAGTAAAAATGCTGGGCATAGGGGTGCCAAATCCCAGTACTGTGGAGATAGAGATAGCAGGGTCCCTGGGGTTTGCTCTGCCCCAGCCTAGCCTAATTTTCGAGCTCCAGACTACCTGTCTCTAAGGAGGTGGTAGAGTTTCTGATGATGACATCTGAAGTTGTCCCCTGGCACACATGTTCACAGCACCCACTGTACACGGACAAGGAGCATATTCGTGCATTAGAAACAGCCCTACATTTTAAAAAGAAAGGCAATTTCTTTATGGAGAAAGCATTCTGCCTCAATGTCACTTAAGTCCCCCAGGGTAACAGCAGAAATAAAAGACAGCTTTATAAAATTAGTTCAAATTAAACTANGCAGCAGCAACTTTTCTTGTAATTAACAAAATTCTTACCTGTCCTTAGAAATCTNTTGGCTCACTGCATCACAGTTTTAAGTGATTTTCACTTAAACTTTTATAGGTCTGCTCAAACAAGTATCTCAGTAACAGCACTAGGGGGACTGCCTACAAATTTCCCATGAGCCTTTTGGGCTGTGCTAATTTCTGGGGTATTGTCACACCCTGCATCACCTAAGCAGATATAATATATCATCTCCTTGATGTCCATACCACATTCCACATTGGTTAATACCACTTCTACGTCTGGAGTCACAGATGGATTCCAACATAGCAAATACCAAAAGGTCTAAAGCAGGAATTTGGAAGATCTTGAGCTAAAAGCAAATGAAAGCTTTGGAGAAATTACTTTGGTAGAGAAACAGAAGCAAAGGGTGGGATGATCTCAGTATACATACAGGAGTGTGTGAAAGTGTGATAATAAGCCACGCAGCCCCAAGCATCTATCATTCAAGACAACCACAGACCACATGTAGCATGAGTTCCCATGGGTTGCCCTTATCTGCCATGCCATGGTTAGCTGGTGGCAAAGGAAGCTCATGGGAAATGTTCCAATCCAAGAAAAGAGACTTTGTCCCAGGCCATTCACAATCTTCATCTCCGACAGGGGAGCTGTGTGGCATTGAGCAATGCCATTCTCCTCATCAATACCAATACCAGTAATGGTCTTATTTCAGGAATACCTTTCTACTTAGTGGGAGGACCTTCACTGGGGAGCAAAATTATCTGGACTTCAAGAGCTGAAGACAGAAGTACCAGGAGCATTGTGTTGCAGAGAAAAGAGCATTTGACAAGAATCATGAACTGCTGTAGAGATTATCCCTGCTTTTTAATTTGATTCTTAGGTTTTTGAAAGATCAAAAGTAAACTTTTGTATTCCTAGTCTGTCTTCCTGAAAATAGAAACAGGGCATACAATTCATAGTGATACAGCCCTGTTTTTTAGAGTATTTCNCAGCAATTCCCAAGCCCATCATCAGGTAGTCTAAGGAGCTACCTACGTACTTTCTCCATTCTCTCCTTCTGTTTTTAAGATTCATTTGCAGATTCTGGGTCTCAGTCTACCTCTTCTGAGTTACATGATCGTGGATGCCTGATCTACCCCCTGTGAGCACCATCACCTGATGTAACCAGCCAAGAGCAACACCTATGAGTACCAGTCCCAGTCCCAGCAGGAAGTAGACGGCATACCTAGGAGAACTGAGGAGACTTTCCTGGAGAAGCTATTATAAAGACAAGAGCAGAGCTGAGAGAAGTGAAAAGAGGGAATATCTTGTGGGAGAAAAACAACAGGGAGCCTGCACTACCCCTATACCTTAGCATGCACAGAGCAGGAGGAATTCCCATCCCCCATAAAGGACAGGGACACAAACAAAGGTTCCTGAAAGGACCCAGTCCCTCTGGTAAAAGGAGTGTAACCTACCATGGACCATTTACCGAGGGCTAACCTTACTTTCTCTCCACTCTCCAATCCCTTGATGACGTCTTTATGCCATTTATCAAAGCCAACTAGAGCGAGAAGGCAAGGCCTCCCATGGATATGACTCATACCAGTTGGCCTCCTGGGCTACAAAGCTGAGTGAGGAAGGGGAGAAAACAGAAGTACATGAATAAACAGAGAGAATCAAGTGCCTAAATAAATAAAACTTTCAATTTCTCGCTACAAAAATTCTCTTGGTAGCCACTATCAATCACTTTGAGTTGATGTGGATGATTAAAATCTAGGACCAATAAATATTAAGCATAGTGGCATATGCCTATAATCTCCAAACTTGGGAGGCAGAGGTAGAAGGATCACATGTTCAGGGCCAGAGTTGTCTAGGATTAAATGAAACCTTGTATCAACAAACAAAAACAAAAACAATGGGTTAGTAAATGAACATTCTAGTAGCACTTGTTGACCAGGAAGATCCCAGAGGCCCCGGACCTACACATATTACGGCCATTAGCCTTAGTGGCCCACCAGAACTGGATGGAGAGAGCCTAATGATGAAGACTCTAAATACCTTGGTTGCAGAAAACAGAAACAGTACTATAACAGCACTGGAAGCTTATTAATCATGGTACCAGAAGTTGTCATACAGGCCACTCAGAGAAAAGAGTCAATAATGGTCTTCCAGCTTCGGTCTTATTTGTTACAATACCAGTCTGAAAGGCAAGAGGTGTTNACTAGTGAAATAGTGGCATGAGTGCTGTGGGGGTAAACCAACTGACATCTGATTGAGGCCTGTTTTAGAGAAGGGAGTTCATGNTCAGTGCCACAGATCTACTCAAAGGCCCATAAGTGGTGAGGGTCATATACTCTAGGGGTGAACATACTATTTGTTTTATTAAATGGGCATGTTGTCAAACTGCCTCCTAAGTATTTTGTTTCTACACATATACATGTACCTTAGCCTTTATCAAAGAAGCAGTTAATACAGAGACTCATGCCTAATAAAAATAACTGCTGAAGATTCAGCCTTAAACTGACTACCCCTCCAAGAGTCAGAGAACACAGATGGGGGAATGGAAATAATATAAAAGCCAGAAGATCAGGAGGAGAGCTATGAAATGCTATCTTGAGTAGACATAGCCATGGCACTTATAAATTCACAAAAGCTGTGGTTGCCTACATAAGACCAAGCCCACCAACACTCAGTCATAGCTAGGGAGGGTTCATGTGGCCCCATACTGACCAAGGAAGCTAATGGCAGTGGAGGGGAAAGGAAGTCACTGTTTTCAGTGATAGAGATATATGTGAGTTACCCATACTCGTTACCAGGTGAGTGGCCTAGTGGTCACAAAGCAAAACCAAAAGCTAAACAGAAAAGCATCAATATGAGATGGGAACTTGGTGGAAGAATTGGGGGGGTAGGTGTGTGAGAGGGATGAATGAGGGTGGAGGAGGTGTGTGTCCATGATGCATATAAAACTATCAAAAATAACTTAAAATATAAAAAATAAATAATACACATTTTATATATTATTCAATGTTACTTTTATATTGTTACACAGTACATATTGAGCCTGACTGCTGAAATGATTCCCCAGTATCTCACTCCTCAGAACAAAGATTTACCTGAAAGCTTATCTTCCATTTCAAACTACTCCCTTTTAGTAGAAAAGAGAAAGACCAAACATCATCTTCATCTTCCTAAGATCAAAAGCATAAAACCTTTTTCCAGTCNTCAAAAGACTTTCACTTGTCCTTGTTCGCACATACCTGTTGTCTTTTATACCTAGGCACATTGTACAGAATCATTAAACTTGAGAAACATAATGAAGAGAATAGATTAGAGACATCAACTATTCTTTAATCCTATAGATATTTATCGACTACCCCACTCGATACAAATTTTTGTCTTTGCTAAGTTTCTATCTATTGCTTGATAAATTCCATGACCAACAAGCAACTTGGGGAGGAAAGGGTTTATTTCATTTTTCACTCCTAAGTGAGAGTCTGTCACTGAAAGGAAGTCCAGGAACTCAAGACAGGAACCTGAAGGCAGGAAATGGATCAGAGATGGTGAGAAAGGAACACTGCTTCCTGGCTTGCTCCTTGTGGCTTGCTCAGCCTGCTTTTATACAAACCAAGACCACCTTCCCAGATGGAGGGAGAACACTGCCACAGTGGGCTGGGCCCTCCCACATCAATCGTTAATCAAGAAAANGCCCCCACAGACTTGCCCACAGGCCAATCTGGAGGAGGCATTTTCTCAACTCAGGTTCCTCTTCTCAGGTAACTCTAGCTTGTAGCAATTGACAAAAAAACTAATCAAGNCATCTTAGAATTTATTATCTATGCCAACTCAAAGTGACTGCTGATGGCAACTTGGAGCACTGGAATTGNGAAAATTTAAAATCTAGCTGACACACTAGGAGGGACAAGAGGAGAGAGANATCATATGCCACAAATTAATTCATTTTCCAAATATAAATACAGAATGCCTACTTACATTTGAAGGTCAGATAAATGAATAATTTTTAGTACACACATGCTATATTTATGCCATATAATAAAAGAGAATTCCTCATTGTTCACTTAAAATTCTAATTAAATTGGGAAACACATATTTTTGTTGGCAACCTTGACCCTAGACTAGATTCTTAGCAAATATTTTCCACATTGTAGTTGGGGAATCTAAGGCCACTACTCTCTAAACATTCCCCAAATATTGCACAGCTACTTAAACAGTCAGGGCCAAAAGCAAAGCCATTCCTAACAGACGCTGAAATGTATCTGTCTTAGATCATAAACTTCGTGTGAATTTAAGTTAATCTATAAGCCACCTAGAAAACCATCTCAAGCCNCTAGGCTCTTAACGAGCTCTTTTAGATTGATTGAAAATATGACCTGGAAAATGCCATAATGACATTTCATAATGGTGTTATGTTAGTTTGCAATGTACAGTGTATTACACAAATTCATCAATGCTTACAGAACTAACGGCTCCGTGCTACCATTCTTATTCAAATTTTAATGGGCTTGAGCATCTATATCTATACGCAAGAGTTCCAGAATAGACAGCTATTTGGTTTTCTACAAATACAGACAATCACTGACAATCCAAAAACCTATTAGAGCTAGAAAGTGGCTTAAAACATAAAAAGGAGAATTGCTACCTTTTCAACCACCCAAACTGCTTCTTTACCAAAGCAAGGAGATGCTTAAATCAAAGTATCTTGGCTGGAGATTTGCTGCTATGTCAACAACTCGGTTATCCCATAAACACACAGAGACACTTCCCACTGAGTCACCTCTTCCTGAACCGTTCATTTGGCTCCAGTGGTTAACATAACCCCTGCCCAGTGCACAGCTCCAGCTCCAGAGATAAAAGATGGCTTTACGTGCAAACAGTCACTTGTGGTAGGCAAAATAATGGGTCCAAAGATGTCCACACACCCCAACCCAGGTAGATATCAGGGAAGAATTAAGAGATATGAGAGAAAGATTGTCAATCAGATGACCCAATGAAATGGAGATTAGTCTTCATTACTGGGATAGTTCCAGTATAATCACAAGCATCCTCAAAAGTGGAAGGAGATGGCTGAGAGCTGGGATCAGAGGGATGTGATGCTATGAATGCTTTCTTTGAGCTATACTGGCTTTGAAGATGGAAGGGGCCACAAGTTAAGTAATGCTGGTGGACATTAGAAGCTGGTAGTGGCAAGGAAGCACAGTCTCCCTTAGAGCCTTCAGGGGAATGGCTTTAGCTCAGTGAAACCCAACTCAGACTTCTAATTTCTAGAAGTGTAAGATAATAAGTCTGTGTTGTTTTAAGACACTATTATTGAAGTCTTTAACTATACAAGTCATAACATAACTACCTTTCTGAGTTACTGATAATTATGTACTAGTGGGTATGAGGGTTATTCTTGGTTGTCAACTTGACTACATCTAGAATTAACTAAAACTCTAATGGCTGGCCACACCAATGTGGAATTGTTACTTAATTAAACCATTTGAAGCAGAAAGACCCACTTCTTATCTGAATCTGTGAGGAGGGAAGATCCACCTGTAATCTGGGCCACACCTTTTTCTGGCAGNCTATATAAAGGACATGGAGGAAGGAAGCTTTCTCTCTCTTTGCCTGTTCTTGCTCTAACTAGCAAGTCCATTCTACACTGGCATTAGAGTTTACTTGAACTTCAGGATTCTGGTGTATACTCAAGACCAGCTGAGACATCCACCCTCATGGACTGAGCAACTATTGGGTTGTTGGACCTTCTGTTGGTAGACAGCTATTATTGGGCCACAGCCTCTAAGCCATTCTAATAAATCCTCTTTCTATGTCTGTATCGATTCATTCTATAATTTCTGTTCTTCTAGAAAACCCTGACTAGTACAGTGGGTAAACATGCACCATTATCAAACAAAACATTTAGATAATTATAAAACTCTCAAAGAGTAAAAGTTACAAAAGACACTGGGATGAGTCATCAAAATAAACCAAAATATAATGGTGCTGTAAAGAACCAGAGACTAGAGAAAANGGAGACGGAAACACGGGGCTAAGAAGCACACAGGCTGTTGACCAGCACCAATCCTGCACTGGCAAGAGCTGTGTNGAAGAAAGCTAGCCAGAACAAGGCCTGACAGAGAGCTTCTGCTAAGTGGAGAGCAACGGAAATCAGCAGAGACGAGATGGCATGAGAACCACAAAGTGAAGAAGCTTCTCCTGACGTGTACAAAAGGTGGAGCTTGGTCCTGAGAAACAGAAGATGGTAGACAAAGGAGGAGCTCTTAGAGGTGGTCAGCATCCCCAAATGCTTCATGTTGTGAAAAGAAAGACAGCTGATCACAGAGANGATGACNTTTAGCTCTACTGACCTTGCCTGGGTACTCGATGTCCCAAAGAGACACAGCTCTAAAGAGGAGAGCCACCTAAAGAGGCTGGCCAACTTGAAGAGAGGTCAGCACAGCACATGCGGCAGATACACCATAGCATGGTAGCAACAAGGAAGACACAGGATCAAATCATTCTCACAGCATCTCAGTGTGAAGATTAATGAGGTAGACACATTAAACTCCCAAGGAAAGCCNGGAGGACAATAAAACTTTGGCATTCAGCAAACATTGGATCAGGTTTGCTTAATACAAGAATGCCCAGAGCAATACATGACCAGAACTGATCCTACAACCAAGCTACTGGGATCATTGGTCCACTTTCACTAAGAACCAAGTAGAGAGTTGACCAAATAGTTGACAGNTATATTAAGTGTGTGTACATATAGAATCATATATAATATATATATATTAAATATATATGAATCTACATAAATGTGAATTATATGTAAAAATACATACAAAGTGGCTACTGAAAACCACTAAAATGTAAGTTTTGAGGCTGTGAAGATAATTCCTGGTAAAGCACCTGTCATGCAAAATGTGAAGACCTAAGTTTTAAACNCCAAACTCATGTAAAGCCAGGCACTGTAGCACACCTTTGTAATCCCAGTGTTCCTATGGCAAGATAGGAGGTGGAGACAGGAGACTCACCAAAGCTTGTGGACCAGCTAGCTAGATTTATGTAACAAACAAGAACAGAGGACTTGAAATTGGTTCCCAGCACCATGTCTGGTGGCTTATGCCCACCTGTAACTACCTCCAGGGATTCAACATCCTCTTCTGGCCCCTATGGACACCAGAGTGCATATGCACAACCTCACACACAGACACACAGACATATAAATAAAAACACACCTTTAAAAGAGAGAGAGAGATACCCTGTTTCAAACAAGGTAAAAGGTGAGGACCTATCGCCACCTCCCTTATACACACACATGCATGCACACACATCACACACACAAAGGATTTTTAAAAGAGAAAATGATAAGAATCAGAAACATCAAAATGATTTTGGAAAAGCCAACAAGCAATCAGCAAATGTTTACAGAGTGTGGGCATGTCTAAAAGTCTGAGGCAACACATTTCAGCATGTACAAGCAATGGTAGTTAGGGGTTGTAATTCTAAGGAAAAGATGCTTTTTAGGAAGATGAGCACATGTATTCATGACTGTGGAAATCCACTGGCTCTGTAATAAGCAAAAGGCCTTCTGTCTAGCATATTGCCTGGGTTTGGTATACACATACACA
>LZPO01055291.1:21758-38930 GCA_001675575.1 Neotoma lepida
TTGTTAATGAAGATGTTACTTCAGTGTCAACTTCAAGTAAGGCTGCTCTTCACAGGAAATGGTGAGATGCCTGCACTTTGGTCTGACAACTGTTTTGGACACTGAAGACCAGGTGAAATTAAATAGCATGCTGATCTAGACTATGTATCCATAGTTATCTGACCTTCTCCCACCATCTATAGGGGACAAGAGTGGGAAGCATCGGGGNTTAGAAGATCTCTGACTGTCTGCACATGTGGTATCTGGAGGTGAACCTTAGAAATTAGAAGCTGAGGCATGAAGGAATGGTTCAGCTGTTAAAAGCTCGGCTCACAACCCAAACATTAAGAAATAAGGAGCTGAAGAAGCAGCAGTATATTAATAACATTTCTGCATGTGTCTTACCGGCTGCCTTGCTCTGACCTCCTTAGGTTCATAAATATGATCATCATAAGCAAATGTATTTTTTTTTTGTTTAACAAATGTTTATTTAGAGGCTCCTGTGTGTCTGGCATTGTTCTAACTGTTACACTTCAGAGAAGCAAAGACCCAAACCAAACTCTACCTTGCAGAGCTGGTCTTCTAACCAAGGGAGATAGACCACACTGACTGTTCAATATGAGGACAATGCTAAGCTCTGCCTTACCGAAAACTAACCTCTTAAATTAGTATGCAAATAAAAGCACTGTGCAAAGAAAGATATGAGAAGTAGCTTCTGCCCTACTAAGTCTCCAGTAGAAACCAAATCAAAAGTGTCATTCAAGACAGGCTTAGCAGCCCCACATTTTGCAGGTCCCCCTGAATTCTTAAATGCCCAGTACTTGCCTGAAAGGTTTTGAAGCAAATGCCTGTGGATTTTCACTCCACCTTCTCATCAAGGTCAAGTTTCTACCTGGTATACCAGCAAGAGTCAATGTCTTCTCAGGGAACCTTTTCCTCTGAGACCTGCAGAAAGACCAAAGAATGAGGAGGTGAATCCACCAGGGATGGCCCCCGAGTCCTCAGGAAGCAGAATTTGGAAGCTGGATTGACTACCTTTCCAAAGAGTTAGAAACATGACGTTAAGCAAGTCCAGTGATGTTTCTGGGTTTGGGTTTTCTTGGGCTGAAAAGGACAAGAGGGTTTGGTCCCTGAAGCTTTTGGAACTCACAGGTGGGATATGAGAGACTGAAATGAGAATCATCTACCATGTTGGGNAGACTGAAGACAGAAAAAGAGTCATCAATTCCCAGAAGAAGGAGGAAAAGAAAGAAAAGGGGAAGAATGGCCTCAAGCATCATTTTCTGGCAGCTACTAAAGTCACCACAGCCCTGCTTTGTCTCCATAGCTTCAGCATGGCCATGATTAATTCTAACAGGTTCTGATTGATACTACAGGGTCTCTCCCTATACAAGAGGTTCTAGGGACAGTGCTCAAATGCAGGCACCATGGCTCCTCTCAGCCAAGCTCCCACAGCACAGCCACCTAGCNAAACCAAGAATCCAGACCAGCAGCTGGTGGGCAAATGGAGTCACGCCACATGAAACTTCAAACTCAGGGCCTATTTAAAACAACTTGCCATGAGGGAATTTGGCGTATATGCAGAAATACAAAGCTGTGGTTTCACCTTCCTCCAAGGCCTCACACACCAGCTACAACCAAAGGCAGATTTCCAGCCCTATCAGACCAATTATTTCATAGACCATAATAAGTCCCAGGTCCAATGTTTCTTTTGTTTCTATGACTACTTCATTCTATCGGTTCCTGGTCCCTGTGACAGAACTTGCCTTCCTTCCCCCGAGAGCCCNGTCTGATGTCAGTGCTTATTGGCTACAAGAGAGTTTTGACTAATGGCCTTAGTGCTTTTCTCTTAGCTGTAGGTCATGGTTCTGGTCTTGCTATTTCAGAAGAGAGTGACTAATCCTTTTCTCTCGATTGCACAATTACCTTGAAGGTAATTACAGGACGTGGTCACTTCCCCATGGAGACCTTTCTTCAAGAAAAGCATAAATGACTTCTTCAGTCCTCTCAAGAATGGTCTTTCACATTCAGATCATTTTTGTGGTCCTTCTTATTTCCTCTGTGTCCTGCCTCTCTCTCACACTGTCGGGATATGAACCACAAGNTAAGTTTCCAGATGTGGTTAGAATATTTCTTTTCCAGTGAGGCGAGATGAAGCAATTCCTCACTTTCAGCCCGTGGCTCCATGTCTTCGTTCTTATTTTTAACTGGTGCCAGTCAGTTAGTCTCTTGGTTGTGACTTTATGTGGGAGTCTACATATCTATGTATCTCAACTGGCTGTCACTAAATAGTAAGTAAAATCTTGACATGGGAAGATGATTCCATCAGTAAAGTGCTTGCCACACAATCATGAGGACCCAAATTCAGAGCACCAGCATCTATGTAAAAAGCTGGGCATCACAACACATGCCTATGATTCTAGCACTAGGGAGGTAGAGACAAGAAGGTCCTTGGGGATTGCTGGTCAGTTAGTCTAGCCAAATTCGTGAACTCTAGGTTCAGTGAGAGACATTTTTCTCAACAGATATAGTAGAAAGCAATCGAAGATATCCAACATTGACCTCTAGCCTTTACACACACACACACACACCCCATACATGCACACCTAGTTACAGATGTTTCTCTACTTAAAATGGGGCTATACCCAAGCAAATGCATTTTAAGTGGTAAATATGGAAGTTAAATTTGTATTTTATATGCCAGGGCAATAGAATATCACAGCCTAGTGTACCAGGCCCCCAGATGTTAGCACAGCAGACACCATGATGGAAGTATCATTCAGGCCCTGGAACCCAGCATATAGACAGTGTCACCTGCCAAAAAGATAACAAAGACTTAATCCATCAAAGTCCATGGTTCTGGGAGAAAGCTATGCACTAACCTTGCTTTTGGCTTCTGTAGTTCTACTTCTGGCTAACTGTTCTTGTTAACTGAGGTGTGTCAACCCAGGATGTGGTTTTTGAACTTAAAAGCTCACTCTGAGAAAGGCTCGGGACTACATTGGGGTCCCAAACATCCAGTGTTGTCACCAGCTAGCTAATAAAGACTTTCTATTGATTTAAACCTGTGTCTGGTGGATACCTCATAACACTAGTCTACCTTACATAACCTGAGAACACTACTATTAGCCAAGAGGTGGACAAAGTCATCCAATGTGAAGCCTATTTTACATTAGAATGTGGCCATTTCATGTCATCTATTGAATAATGAGGCAAAAGTGAGAACACTGTAGTTGTGTGACCACTGTATATTTGCTATCAATTTAAAATAATAAAAAAAAGTAGAAAGAAAAGCCCTTCAGATGAACCCTGATGAGCGTCAGCCCATCCCTGTGGCTGAGAACCTGATACCGTCTGTAGAAAGTCTCTGCTTTGTGAGAGTCTCAAGACATCTTGGCCACATGACTGAACTTGGGTACAGATGTCTGAGCATCCATTTTGAACATCAGCATGTAGTTGAGTTTAGTCTCAACTCTGGAATGTGGCTGTATGATGCTACCCAACATCAAGGGTTCCGGGTTCCTATATCCATCTTGATTGCTGTACTAGTCATCGGCCTCAGGGAGCTACTTAAACTAAGTTCAAAGTCATGGAAGTTCCCTGAAGTCAGATGAACTACAATTAAATAATTATAATTCTTTTAAAAGTTGACGAGTAGGCTAAGGGTGTAGCTAAATAGGGTGCCTGCCTAACATGCATGAAGCCCCGAGTCCAAACATCAGCACCTCAGAAATCAAGCCTAGTAGCACGTGGCAGTAATTCTAGCCCTGAGGAAGTGGAGGCAGGAAGATCAGGAGTTCAAAGCCATTCTCACTTATATAGTGAGTTTGAGGCTAGCCTGGGCTACTAAAAAACCTTCCNAATTCATTTGAGTTACACTGGGTCTACTTTTTTTATTACCCAGTCCAAACAGCCTAGCACAGTGCTGGAAGCAGCTTGTCAAGCATCTGGTGACTAAACAAGACTGGGAAAAAGGAAAATTGAGTTTATTATTCTTATGATCCCTCTTTCTGGCTTCAAGATCCACACACTTCAAGAACAGGCACACTCATGACCTTGCATGAATCCTGACTGAGTAACCAGAAATACTTAAACAAAGACCCATTTTCTATGCTCTTTCTACAGATGAGCACCTCCCTACACCCCTGAATTCGCTATGGATGGAGACTGGAGATAAAATAAAGATGCTGGTCTCCAGGAATCCCCTAAAGAAAACAAATCCTCTGTGTAAGAAGCAGCAGGGCCACATCTGAGCCACAGACACCGTGTGTGACTTTTCCTCACTGTGGCCAAAACATTAGCAGGAACCATTTAAANGAGGAATTACTTGGGACTCTTGGTTTCAAGATTTAGAGAAGCATTCAAGTTCACACCATCACGGCCAGAAAGTAGATTAAAGGGAATGACAGGGAAGGAGGCCAAACCAGATAGAATTCCCAAAGACATTCCCCAGTGACAATATCTTATTCTCTTCTTTTCACCACCTCCTAATGATGCCATGGTATGATGAATCCATTGAGGGATTCATGCGTCCACCAGGTCAGGGCCCTCAAGTACTTCATCCTAACCACGTACAACCCAAAGGGTATCCTATAAGTTCAACTTCCTAAACCCATGCCACCCCCTTCCCTTCTCCCATCTTCTCGCCGGTACCCAGTGTAAGCCCAGGTAAATAGCCTTTCAAGGCCCCTCCTCGCACCTCATCTTTCCTCACGCCATTGTTTACATAGAGATGGAGCTTGGGGGATACAGAAGATGGAAAATTTGAGCTTTCCTGAGGTTAATTTTTAAAGGTGCTTGCATGGAAGAGGGCAGTTGAGAATGCCCTTCGCAAGTCTAGCACAGCCCCTTAAGTGAAGCACCTTCAACCCTGCTTTAACTTCCGAGAGTCCTCTAAGAAGGTTCAACAGAAGTGGCCTTCCTTTCCCTGCTCTCATTAAAGATGGGCCCTCGGATGCTTTCTTCCTCAGCAATGCCGTTCCATTGTGGNGTCATTTCATGCTCTGTTCACCTTCTGAATCTTTTCACCCGACCTCTCTCAGCTGAAGAAAGAAACACTATGGGTTTAAATCTATCTGCTATCAACAGCAGCCGGGTAATTCTTACCCTAGGGCCCCAAACCCTCATTTCAGATGGGCTAATCCCAGCCTCTTTCGGAGACGATGCTATTTCCTTCACTACCTGGTTTGGAGATGTGCTGAGCCCCAGTTATATTTAGGCAGTGGAGGGGAAAAATAGGGATATTAACCTCTAACACCGCTGCAAATAATAGCCACAATAAAATCGGGATGAAAAACGCNAGGGTAGTAATTATTTGGCTCTACCTCACCCCAGAGGAANCAGTTTTCAGATAGGGTCTTAGAAATTTGTAAAAAGCGTCCCCCCATTTGGGATTTTATAAGGCAGGTAGGTGTAGAGGTTTTCTGGAGAAAGGAGGAATTGGCCCGAGCCTCAGACAATGTCTCTTCAAGGAATGAAGCCCCCAGTAGAACCCAGCTCTTCTCCCTCACTTCTGCAGAGACTGAAAAACGGGAGGATGCAGACTCTTTGAGCCACTCCCCTCCTCTGATCTATCTGGCAGCCGCCTAAGTGTGGAAAATATACTAGACTATATTTCAAATAACCTAAACCAACTGGCAAAAAAAAAAAAAATACTAGATTCTTGCTTTTGTGTCTGGCTCTTACATTTCTGCAGCCCTGACTTAACAGACAAGAGAGGGTCGTAAAACTGAATCTGTGAAACAGAAATAGACCTTTCGGGACTTCTCATACACACACAGCAGGGGCACCAAAATCCCTTTTATTTTTTCATGTTTCAAACGTGTTGTGCTTCCTTCACAGGTCTGTGGGTCTGGGCAGGCTGCAGAGAGCGGGGCGTCCTTTATTTACTTATCTAGCCAATATTGCTGCAGTGTGCCCGCTCTCGACGTGTGCATGTTCTGGGGCCTCCACTGCCAAGGTTCCCACCGCCTTGTAAAACATCACCCCTCCCTTCATACAACTTCTCCATTTCCATAATTAATTTCTGACACCTACTATGGGTGCATCTTGATTCTCTGTGTTCCTCTAACCACCATCGTTTAAAAGGGCTTTCCNTTCTGAGGTTTCCTCTTTCAGAAAATCAAATAATTTAGATCTTTAAAAAAAAAATCCACACAAGTGCCTTCTGGCTATCACTGACAGAGAGTAGCAATAATAGAAAATAATAATAGTAAGAATATGCAACAGTGTTAATGCCAGGGACCTGGGGATGCAATAGACAGAAATGAAATTGGGTGGGGGGTGATGTTGCTGCAATGTTGGAGTGCCGCTCTCACACTAAGGCCGGGGGATTGGGATAAGGTAAAGTTAATTGCGTTTCCAGATGACAAACCTCTCACCTCTGAACTGAATAGCTCTTTATAAAAGCTATCAGTAATAAACTGTAAATCTCAGCCATGCTTGCAAATAAAGGTCATTCCTTTCACGTTGCCACTTTTCCTGGGCCTTATTACATTCCTGCCTCAACCCTTCTCACTTCCTAAGGTGTGCCAGCTGTCCAGAGAAGCAATCAGTGGACCTGGGTGGCTTTATTATTCTTTGTCCTTTTGGAAGGCATGGCACCATGGGATTTTCATCCTTGCACACTGTGAGACCCANCTAGTCACATCCTTCGCACCGGCAGGGAAATGAACATCAGAGGGAAGAGGGTCCCTTCCTCCTCCCTGGCTATGGTAAAGGGGTCTTGCATGCCTGCATTTCATGAGCCAGCATTGCTAGGCTTTGTAANCAGCAGCATGCATTCTCAGACATGTTGATCTTAATGGCTGCAACTCTGTCACAATTTTTTTTAAAGATTTCAATTTGTTTTTAATGATGGATGAGTGTGTTTGCCTGGGAGGGTTTGTGCATGTGAGTGCATTTGCTACCAGAGGCCAGAGGAGGGCGCTGGGTCCTCTGGAGCAGGAGTTCCAGGAGACTGTGAGCTACCTAATGAAGGAACTTGGAACTGAACTCACATCCTCTGCAAGAGCCATGTGTATTCTTAATTGCTGAGCCATCTCTCTAGACCAATGGTTCTCAATCTGTGGGTCACGATCCCCACAGGGGTCACATATCAGATACCCTGCATATCAGATATTTACATTAGGATTCATAATGGCAGAAAAATTAGAGTTAAGAAGTAGCAATGAAATAATTGTATGGTTGGGGTCACCACAGCATGAAGAACTGCATTAAAGGGTCACAGCATTAGGAAGGTTGAGAAGCACTGTCCTAGCTCCTCTGTCACCTTTCTACTATGCGCAGGGACAGGACCCCTGTTCCTTGCCACTCTCTGCACCAATAGGCTTCCTAAACAAAGCTGAGTTACATCTACTTAGCACAGTTAAGAACATCTATATTTGTTTCTACTCACAGACAGCACCCTACGAATGACAATGAGACTGATACTTGGCCAGCAGTTATAGTGCTGGGCCCTTAGCAGACNGTACTTTGTCTCTTAACACCTACTGTGGCTGGAGGCCCCATCATCACCAGTTTGTAGGTAAGAAACCTAAAGAACTGAATGTGTCAACTTTTCCACAAGGGCAAGTGGCAAAATGGGACTATTTATTTGCCACAAGAGCCCCAAAACACCTTAGAATGATGGGATGTTATAAAATGGCAAACCCAATCACTTAGTGCTGAAGGGACTTGCAGAGAGTTCAGAAGTTCACACCCAGGAAATAAATAGATGCTAAAGAAGTGCCCTGGGCAGGCTAAAAGGAACAAGGCACTGAGCCCTCCCATGTGGTATGGTTATTCTGGTCTAAGAATCACTATACCAATAAGCCAAGCACTTGGAAAGTCAATGTATGTGGATCACAAATTTAAAGATCAGAAGGCATTACACAGTCAGGTTCTGTCTCAAAAACAAAAGGAGCCAGGTATGGCTCATGCCTGCAATCCCAGTGTTTAGGAGGCAGAAGCAGGAATATTGTCACAAGTTTCAAGTCAGCTTATGCTACACAGTGAGTAACAGGTTAGCTGTGACCACGTAGCAAAACACTGTCTCAAAAAATGAACAGTCAACCAACAAAAAAGAACCATTTTATTTCTAGCTTGGTTATTCATCCATTTACACATTTGTTTATTTAGTCATCAAGGAACACGTAAGACAACTGCTTCGTGAGATTTCAGTTTCTTTATTAATTACTTTTCATTTTCATTTACCGAAGCTTTTGTAAGTATTAAGGGACTGATGAAAACATGTTGAAAAATAGGTCACTCAGATGCAGGTTTAGACTCATCATAACCCCGTAAATTGTACCAGTAATGTNTATTCTTCAGCTTNAAGTTAGGGTCAACTGTTTTGATATATGAGACTTAGGGACAACGTTAATGAGAGAGAACAGAGGTGGNTTCATTTACTGTCTATGCTGTGANGAGTGTTGCCAGCGAAAAAGCTAAAGAGTCTGCCAAGATCTCAGNCAGCCAGCTCCTGCCTTCCAGGAANCTAGAGTTTCATCTGTTCATGAAAATCAAACCATAAAATCCCAAGGTAGAATTTTGTCAATCAGTAAAAATAATACTCGAGGGGCTGAAGAGCTGGCTCAGTGGTTAAGAGTACGGGCTGCTCTTCCAGAAAACTGGGGTGCCATTCCCAGCACCCACATGGCAGCTCACAGCCATCAAGTTCCAGGAAATCTAACATCCTTTTCTAGACTCTGAAGACATCAGGCACTCATGTGGTACACAGACACACATATAGGCAAATACATACATAAAGCAGAAATAAATAAGCCTCTAAAAGATAANGATGGAAATTATATCAATACAAAAAGAATGGCTAATAATTCATAGCTGAACTCATGGGGACTCAAGATCCCTTCATGTGGGGAGACCGTGGNAAGGTGCAAGTGAGGATTCTTCAATGAGATATTAACCATGAAGTTTCTAAATACAAAGCTAACTAGTGAATTTTAAAACAGGAGGATGCTACCAGCAAGCCCTGGGGGTAAAAGCTAGAACCAGGTGGACTCATCTGCTCTAGAACAATCCCTGAGTGTACTCAGCCCTGTGCCAGAGTGAGNTCCAGCAGGAGTTCCCACCAGGTGGCTCAAATTCTGAACACAAAGCTAGTACAGGCTATAGCATTCCTGAGTCTCCCAGCATCTGCACCATTACAGCTAGGGCATGCCGATAACTCCTTCTGTATTGACTAGGCTCCTGTTTACACATTCAAAGGCTACTGCAGTAAATCAGCGAATACAGTAAGGCTGTGTTAGCATGATACACGATCCAATCATAACGGCTGTCCAAAAGTTAGTGAGGAGTGCACTTCATCTGTGAAGAAGATGACAACAAAGATGAGGAAGAAGANGATGAGGTAGAGGAAGAGGAGGAGGAGGCAGAGGACATGAGGAGGAAATAGAGGAGGATGAAGAAAAATCAGTGGCAATAAGGAGAATGAGGTAGCAATGTTTCACTCCTGTGTGTGACCAAAAAAAAAAAAAAAAAACCTCTAAGAATGAGGTTTCCTATCTTGGGTCCTTATACCCTGGAAAATGGTCATCCACTCTTCTCCTCATTTACTCTGTCAAAAGTGCCATGTGCAAGATGAAATGTTTCAGAGGCAAAGATCAGGAATGAATTACTTATGCAAAGGTATTCCCTTAGTAATGGAATAAGACTAAAACAAATTCCTGTTGTCTCTTGACATCTTGACGTCACAGTGCAATATGTCACTCTGGTGTTAGTGGTGATGGTGTCATAAATAAACCCACTTCACTGTCCATTGCATAAAAGCCCAGTGCATATAATTATACATAGCATGTAATACTCAATAACTACAACAATTACATTACTGGATTATATCATTTACTACCCATACTTTTTATTGTTGCTTTAGGGTGTATGTCTACTCATGTAAAAGGGTTTACAGTAGAATAATATGTTGTACTACACTGGCCACAGCTTCAGATGTCTTGTGTTTATTATATCTCCTGATTGCATTAAGGTGCCAGGTTGACTGACCTGTACCATCAGGTATGTGTAGGTATACTGTATGATGTTCATGAAGTGACAAAATATGACATTTTCCTATGCATATCCCAGGATACGACTGGAGCTCCTAAACTGAATATCTAAGGGCCAGAAGCACTGGTTAACAGTAAAATCAAAACCAGATTTACACCCTTAATTTGTTCAAAAACAAAGATCAAGTCTCATAAAATGATGACCTCCAAGTTCTAACTCAGGTGGTTCTGGCCATCCACCGTGGTCAACTATGAGCCAGGAAGACTTTTCCAACTGAAGGCCAATAGAGACTAATCTTTGTAAATTNTCCCAGTTGGCAAATAACATTGTACTTTTACAGTGGGTGGGGCTGGGGAGAGACCTTAACCTGTAAAGTACTTGCCACACAAGCACATGACCTGAGTTCAATCNCCAGAACCCACATAAAGAAGCCAAGCATAGTGGCACATGCTTGTAATTGCAGCCCTGGGGAGACAGAGACCCAAGAATTCCTGGGACTCACAATCCAGCCATCCTAGCTCCAAGCTAGTGAGAGATGGATCTCAAAAACCAAAGTGGATGACACTTACNGAACTACGCCTGAGGTGGCCTCAGGCGCCATACATGTGCACACTCGCAAGCACCCACACCCACACTCACTCACTTTCACACACATACACAGCAGATGGATGGGTGGATGACTCCTGTCATGAAAGTGTGGAGTATTGCTTGTAATCGGGGGTTGCTTTTGCAGATAACTATTTACTATTTACAGGGAAGTCCCTAGGTACCCATGAAAGGTAGTACCAGTTACTCCATAACAGAAATAATAATGAAGGCTTACCCATAAACACTGCAACTTTTGATTATTCCACATTAAGGGTGTTAGTGATGATTATGAAAACAAAAGAGAAAGACATTGTTTTCTTAGAAAGACAAGACTAGTATAATTTGAGGACTTTCCAGAAGACAGGTTATTAACACCCCATAGTGTAGGGTATTAACACCCCATAGTGTATTTAATGGGCACCTCAGCAAGAGAACACTTTGTCTGCATCAATCCAGAATCATTGGGGTTTACCTCTTTTCTTTAATTTCAGATTTTTCTTGTGTAAATTATGTGTATGTGCACCTGAGTACAGGTGCCTATGGAGGCCAGAAGAGGGCATCATATACCCCAGGAGCTGGAGTTGCAGGCAGTTGGGAGCTGCCCAAAGGTACTGGGAAATGAATTCGGGTGCTCTTAACTGCTGAGCCTTCTCTCCAGCCCTGCCTCCTCTTTCCTTCCTTCCTTTTCCGTCCCTTCATTTTCCTCCCTTCCTTCCTCTCCCTTCCCTTCCCTCTTTCCCCTTTCCTCCCTTCCCTTCCTTTCCTTTCCCTCCCTTCCCTCCCTTCCCTTCCTTTTTTAAGTGAGAGAACCGATGCTCTTTCAGTACGGACTTGAGGGCAAGATCACACTTTATAACCCAGGATGGCCTCAAACTACGTAACCAGGCTAGCCTGTAAGAGTAATCCTCCTGACTCAGCCTCCTATGTCACCAGATCCAGTAACCAAGCCAACTTGAACAATTTTAGAAATCTAACTGAAGGTCTTCATGGGGACATATCCCTGCTGACTGACTGATGGCCTTGAGGAGGGAGGGTCTAAAACCTTACATTCCTAACACATCCCCAGGCAGTGTTGCTGTGGCCTTAATTCACATTTTTGTTTCCCTAGCTGCATGTGTCTGCCAATAGTTTCATTTGAACAAGCCACACCCATTATTTACATGTTGTTTATGGCTGTGTCACACACAGTGGCAGGGTTCATTTGCAACACACACTGTGGAGCCTATGAAGAAGAAAATATTTACTATTTGGCCCTTCACAGAAAAAGCAGCTGCATCTGGTATAGATTAAAGCCAGACTTATGGAAACTTGGACCTGAAAGGACTTCTCTAACCTGATGGCCCATTTTCTAAATGAAGACATGTGTCCATGCAATGAGAAACTACCAGACTAGAGTCTGGTCAGTATCTCCATTGGCCAGTACTGGGTTCTGATGTCTCTCACACTAAGGACGTCTTACATGCCACTCCTGTCTCAAGCCAATGGACCTGAATCTTGAGACATGAGCAGAGGTCAAGCTTCAGCCTTGATTTCATCAGGAAGGGGTGGGGTGGGGTGGGGGGAGAGAGCTTTAAGCACCTGGATAAAGAAAGCCAATGTGGGTGCAACCTGCATGCAAAGACTAATTATTGTGGAATTATAAAGACCCAACTCCCCTCTCCCAGATTGCCATCACTAAAGGAACACCTCAACTTCAGAGTTCCCATAGGATCAGCAAGAACNCATTTCCATCCAGCACCTTCCAAGCCCACATCCTTCATTTTCTCTGTGGTCCCAACACCAAGCATACATCTCCCAAATCTTCTGCACACAAATCTGCACACTCTTTCCAAAAAGCACAGCCTCTCTGGAATGACAGACACTTTGGATTGAACAGGGACAGGGTTGGCGAGGGGTTGGACAACAGCTGTTTCTTCTACCTGGAGAACACTTAGTGGGAAACGTGTCTGCAGCCTACAACTTTCAAATGTATCTGAGGGAACTGATGAGTTACTCATGCAGATTCACACACTTTCAATTGTAGCTAACAATTGAAAATTGAACTGTAAGTCAAGGACCAGTGTTTACTGCAGGTGGTAAACTTACTTGGACCATAGTTACATGGACTTTGTGTGTACTAACTAACGCATAATCTTTCCAACAATATAATAAGATGGTTACTATTACTATCCCAGTTTCCAGATGAAGCAACTCCACAAAGTCAGGTGATCTGTTCAGGATTGAACAGTTACTAAGAAGTAGGGTAATAAGCAGGTCTGCTCTACGTGTCAAGTCCTACCTTATTGTGGATGATACCTGGTAAGCTAGCAGCATCTCTACCAAGCTAACGCTGTTGATAAGAAGATTCCTGACAAAGTCAGGCTGGGTTTGGGAAGTGAGTAAAAGAGGAAGCTATGAATGTTGGGAAGGCTATCCTCTAGGCAGGAAGATACCAGGAGCAAGGTGGGCATGGACGGCTAGGGAGACGGGTCTGTGGTAGAGCATTTCCTTCATGAGCATGAGGCCCTGAGTTCAACCCTCACCACCCACATAAAGTCAAGAGTGGTGGGACACACTTGGAATCCCAGCACTGGGGAACTGGAGACAAGTAGATCCCTGGGGTTTGCTAGCAGGCCAGCCTAGTGCGAACAGTGAGACCCAGAGTGTCAATGAGACTCTATCTCAAAAACCAAGGTGAATGGCTTCTGAGGAATAACACCCAAGAAGTAGGGTAACAAGCCTCCAAATGCATGTGTACCCATATGCAAGCACACTTGGGCATGCATGTGCATGTGCACACACACAATACACTCAAAGTAGTAGTAGGAGAAAATCCCAAGGAGATGGAAAGATAGTAGTAGAGGAAAGGAGACAGTCTGGTCAGCATTTGGACTCTATCACACAGAACTGTGAGAATAGAACCAATTATCGAACCCCTCTTCTGTTCCTTCACCTCGAGGGGAAATGAAAGCAGCAGCGCCGTAGGACTGAAAGGACTGGATGAGACGATACGTGTCAAGTGCTCCCAAGTTAGTGTCTGGCATCGAGAAAACAAAGCTATTCTTGATAGCCAGGACTCTAGCTCAACCGTGACCAAAAGGAAAAAGAAAAAGAGATCCTCTCTGGTAGAAATGTTTTGAAAACTTAATTTAACAATATATGCACATCATTTTTACAAGCCAAAGTCCTTCCAGGAAGAGCAGCCTCCTGCCTCACCCACCTCACACTCCTGTATCCTGCTTCTGGANGGACCCATTTTTCAACTTCCTGCTTTTTGTGTTGGTCTCTGTGTTTCTTTTTATAATATTGTTATTTTGCTATGCAGCATCATTTTGTGGAGGTTGGGAGGCAGAGGTCATCACTAGGTATCTTTGGTTGCTCTCCATCTTACTTTATGAGGCAGGGTCTCTTTCTGAACCTGGAGCTCACCGGTTCAGCTAGGCTGGCTGGCCAGCAACCCCAGGGACATGCCTGTCTCCACATCGTGGATGCCTGGGTAATAAACACACTTCTGTACCTAGCTTCTACATGGGTGCTAGGGTCAAATTTAGATCCTCATGCTTTCATGGCAGGCACTTCACCAGCTGAGCCATCTCCCCAGCCCTTGCCTCCGTGTTTCTGGCTAGTCCACTTTACTGATGGCTTTGTCTAATTTTATATCCGTGCTCTACCTCTGATCTGCTCCTTCAGAGCTTACCATGGTCTTGTCTTNTCTTTGCTCTTTACGTTTTTATTTCATACTGTGGAATATGAGAATTCAAACCATTTGCAAGCTTCAAGAACATCATGCAGGCATGTGCACACAGTTCCCCTATATACTGCAGCTACATAACAATTTTTAAGTTTGTACTTGCTGTCTATAATGTATCTACACACAGGCCATGAGACTATCACAATTACATTTCTTATCTTCACAACTNTTTGTTTTTACAAGTTAACACTGACTTGCTTTTTTCTCTTGATTTTCTATAGATCATTAATCCACCCCAGTTCTCTGCCACATCATGAANTTCCTATGAATATGTTTAAATGTATTATATAATGTACACAATATATTCCAATCATTTCTGTTTCCTTGAAGACTTACGGAATCAGGCTTGTTTTCCCAAATTATTCTGGATTTCTATTTTAAACCCTCTGCCTGGCAACTGTCCTGGGGCCCTCCTTCACCATCCTGAGAAGACAATTTGTCTCTTTACCATACTTCTATGTCTTTATGTCTTTTTTTCTTTAATCTCTCAGTTGTTACAGTAAAGAGACAGGATAGGTGAATTTTAAACCAATGCTTAGGCAGTGGTGGAAGTATGTTTTCACTCCTTATTTAATACTATCTAGTTTCCAGAGCCTTGTTGAGCACACCAATGATGCTCCCGTTGGCACTGCTTTCCTCTCAAGTGTTTGATGCTGGTTTTTTATGAAATGGCAGTCATATTCCTAGGCTGCCTGGGTACATGGACATTAGAACTGTTTTCAAGATGAGTAAACGCTGTCCTATTTCTTCTTCTTTCACATATATGGCATCTTCTTTGTCTGAATACCTTAACTTAGCTTTAGATTTCCTTCTGCTTTCTGTACCATTTCTGTTTCCGCTAAGTCCATCTCTCTTCCCCTCTCTTCTGTTCCTATCATAATGGTAAATGGCTCCTTGTATGAGTGGAGGAAGTCTGTTAATTCATATTTTTTGGGGGGGGGAATCTTTGTACAGTGCTGGTGGTCTTCGTGTTTAGAAAGGGATCCAGTATTTGAGACCATAGCTAATGTATTTGCAGATCTTTTCTCTTGGGATGGAAGCCTTGAGATAANCCAGTGCAGTAGCAGGTGACTCAAGGAGGTCTCATCACTCAGTCTGTAGACAGTATTTAACCCACAGGGCAGGGAACAGCATCCTTCNCTCAGCTCTGCCGACACCCCTGGTCAGCCTCTTCAGAGCTTCAAGCATCTCGTGAATTCGGGGGAAGAGGTCTTCTCTTGGAAGAGCCAAGGTGGTAGAGCCTAAATGATCAACTGCCTTTCATGAAACTTCCAACCAGCTGTCACATTTGCAACCCTAACCTCGCCTGTATCCACACACAACGAGGCAGTCTCTGCTTCCAGTAACCAAATTCTTCATGTTTCCTCCCCTCGAATTACTTTACTTCGTGGCATTCTCCTTTCAAGTGGNCACTTCCATCTTCCTGAGATCTACTAGGTGAGTTCCCATCAATTCAATTGTTATCTGACCTTCAAATTCTCTTGCCATCACATCCTCTCCTATAGTTTATCATTATCATTATTATTATTATTATTTAGGATTTTTTGCTTTCTTTTCAGCCTTAACTGTCATGTCAGTAAATCTGAGAGCTTGCAGGGACAAGGCCGTGTGTCCAGGATGTTGTGTTTCTGCATTAAGCCTTCTTTGAGATGCTTTCTAGTGAACCACTTCCATACTATCCTTGGGAGCATTCTCTCTGGAATACTAACACGTGATCACCACTGATTTATCCAGTGCAATATCAAGTGGAAAAGCCAGTGAGCAGTGTAAACCCTTCAATAAAGCCCAGGCCCCGCAATGATGAAGGTGCACTCAGNAACCTGGACAGTGGGTGCCAGCACAGAGCAGCCCAGCAAGTGGCCTCATGTGCCCCATTTTGGATGACTGACTGAAATTGATGGCAACAATATCAGTAGTGTTCTGATGCTCGGGATGGCCCAGGGACTGGCACGCTCTGCAGCTCTTGGTTTCAGCCTTGCTAACATCTTCACACCAGCGCTACCAATTGAGCAAGCCCTGGCCTCATTAGGTATTCAGACAGCATTTGTTTAGCCCTGGGAATGAAGGGGAATAAGTTTCACGTAGCTTCATCTTAATGAAAGTTTATTATGTTGTAAATCTGATGTAATTTCTGGGGCTTGCCGCTTTGCATGATGGATGCCTTATCTAGCCTAAGAATCATAAGAAGTGACTTCATAATATACTCGCCACAAATCCCAACATTGGATAGACCTACTCTATAAATCTGCTGCTTAAACACTGACACTATTTCCTTTAAAAGTGTGTGTGTGTGTATGTGTGTGTACATGTACTCTATACAGTTTGTATACTAGTCATACCTCCCAGAATACAAATTGTACAATTCAAATGGTACAAGAGTTTCATGGATGAATTGTTTGAAGACATGTGGGCTGGTCTGAAAGAAGACAGCTTGAGGTACACTGAGGCCAGCAGTAACTCAGGGGCAAATGCCATCCTGGGCCTCAAAGAGTCAGGTGAAGGCACAGTCATCAGAACCTGTCACCCAGGGGAGAAGGTTGCATATAGGACCTAGAATCTTCTAACAAAGGATGCAAACATATATGACTCCCAGAGAGAAGTAATGGAGCCTCACTCTCCTCCGGCTTGCCATACTGGGCCTTCCTATTGGGCCAGCCAAAGATGACACTTCCTGGATAAAGAAGGTGGTAGTATCACTCATCAAATATCCCTCAGGATGACCAACAGAACAGCAGCCAGTGGGACATATGCAGCACGTGTGTATGCAGGGACCTGGTGACCTCAGACCTTTAAAAACTAGAGACAGCCAGGTGGTGGCAGTACATGCCTTTAATCTCAGCACTTGGGAGGCAGAGGCGGGTAGATCTCTGAGAGTT
>LZPO01055291.1:39024-58777 GCA_001675575.1 Neotoma lepida
AGACACAATAGAGCCAGAGGTGGGGGCAGGTGAATGCCTATGTTGCAAAGCAACTTTCCAAGACTTCTGCCATCAGAGTATTTAATTGTTTGTTTTATGTTCATTTTGTCCATTTGGCTGCCCGCAATAGGAGAATCTTTGCATGCAGTCAGGACTGAAATCGGTTTATAAACATCACACCAGTACNCAATCACCACAATTTCTCAGTCCACAAAATGGGGACATGGGAGAAAGAAACTTAACTTTGTGGCATAAATGACTTCAAAGACTGTATAACCTGTCTGCTCACAAACACCCTGACGTCAGAAATAAAAAGTGCTAGAAGGTACTTCAAATATTAATATTTTATTATTATTATTGCTGTTATGGCGAGGCAATGTCAAAATAGTACTTGAGGACCCGAGGTGGGGGCATCTTTGGATCCCACAGAATAGCGGCTAAGTCCCATTTAAAAAAGACAAAAAGAAACACAAAAAAAACAACCAGTGCCAGGTAAGAAGTGCACAGTCAAAAGCACGTTCTATCGTCTGTGTTTCTTGAGCTTCTAATTTCCTCCATTTCCCTGTCTCCCTCCCTCACCCTTTCTAGAATGGACACTCAAGCCCGGGGCTGCATCACCACTGAGGTTTTATTATAAAGTACATTTCAAAATAACGGCCGCAAGTCTCAGAAGCAGAGAGGAAGAAGTAAACAAGGGCCCTTTCTCCCACTAAATGACGAGTTAAAAGCAGCGCTCTGCTGCGCTACCTCGTCTATTATGGCATTGCACTCTTANGGCTGGAGTTAAGGCTGGGTCAGCACCTCCATTATACACCCCTCTTTTCAAGGGTTTATAATCCAGCCATAAAAATTTGCTCCAGGCTGAAATTTACCATGCAAAAGGCTTCATTGCTGGGCCAAACGTAGGGACAAATTGAAAGTAGGAAGAACTGGATTGACTATGCTGAGGTTTAAAAAATAAATAAATAATAATAATGGAAACAACAAAATGCCCTCATGGGTGGTCCNTCATTCAAATTCAGAATGTGTCCTGAATTCTTATGGAGACCTCAAATGGCACAAGAAGATGAGAAAGGGAATTAGCATTTTGTTGTTTGTTGTTTTGTTTCTCTTGTGGAAATCACTATGGGAACACAGCAGCACTGTACACAGGTAGCTACTAAAAACTGATTTACATGCTGCTGTGGGCTTGGAAAATCAGCTTACATAGTGGTGTGTCTGTCCTGTAATCACTCTTTACATTCTGACTCAAGAGTGGTAAGATTATAAAAGATGGATGTTTATGATCTTGACACGGACACCAGTTCTGACCTTTAAAATTATGCCTACAATTCCTCCTCCTTTTGGCCCCTCAAAAGATAGCACACTAGAATAAAGATGGGTGCTATGCTGACTAACCCCAGAGACAACCTGGACACCTTCTGGTCACCATTCTGCCCTTACACAAATTTAACCTGCAAATGTAAGCTCGATGGCCCTNTTCTGGTAGTGGATATTAACCTGTATCGTGGGTTTGTTTTCTGGGGTGTCAAATCACACTCAAAAGAAGAACAGACAGTGATTTGCAAAGTGAACTGTCATGTGATATATGCCAACAATGTGCAGCAGAAATTGTGACTNTCATTTGCAAACCAGGAAAGCAATCCTGTACCAGCCTCATCCATGAGTCAGGAATGAAGATGATCCATAATCCCTTCAGGAGTAGAGNGGCTTCCAGAAAGTATCTCTTGGAGCTAAGCTTCCACTCTCACACCCATTTCAACTGAGCCTGGAGAATGTTAAGTCCTGAACTTGAGGCCAAGTGTATGGATTGGTAGTTCTCAAATCCAGCATGCTTCAGAACTGCTCNATTCACAAGTCTTCTGGTCCCTTATGTCTGATGTAGGCAGAGAATTTACATTCCTTTTAAAATGTCTTTTTCTAAATTAAAACATTTGGGGGTGTGTGTGCGCGCGCGCGCGCGTGTGTGGAAGTCGGATATCACCAGCTCTCATCTTCTCTGGCCTTCCACCTTATTCTCCTTAGTTAGGGTCTCTCACTGCACCTGGAGCTTGCTGCTTTCAACTAGGCTGGCTTGCTGGCCAACAGACCCCAGAAATGAGCATCCTGTGCACACACACACACACACACACACGCACACGCACACGCACACGCATGCACGCATACACACACACACACACACACACACACACACACACACACACACACACACGCGCACACACACACCTGCACACACACACACACACACACACACACACACACACACACACACACGCATGCATGCACGCACACACCTGGCCCAGCACTAGGGTTACAGGCATGTGTAGTCACATCCAGCTTTTTACACAAGGGCTGGAGATCCAAATTCAGGTCCTCACGGTCACACAGCAAGTGTTCTTACTTACTGAGTCATCTTCCCATCCTGGGGATTTGCACTTTTAACAAAGCCCACTCCGGTGTTGTGGGGATCATGCTTGGGAACCCTTCACTTAGATCTTTCAAATACCTGTTAATGAAAACCAAAGAGCAAGGGCATGCTGTAAATGGTGTGGGATTCTAAACCATTGTCTTGCCAGGGCTTCCAAAGCATCCAGCAATGCAGTCACTGGAGCCCCCAGAACCCTGGTAATGTGATCACCATGTATTTAGCTTGAAAACCATCTCATTTACAGATGGAAGACTGCCAGGCAATAAATCAGTGGCAGGGCCCACAAAAAGAACCAAAAATCCAGGCTCCCTAATACCCACCATCCAGGTGTGTGCTGACCTATGTCGGCCAATGGGCCATTCTTCATAATATTCAATAATAGCATGTGCTGCCTGCAGGTGATTTTGAGTGGCATCGTGATATACCCCACAGGCATCACAAAAGCAGATGGCTTTCATAGCCATAGACTCTCAAGATCTGCTCTATCTACGCTTCCACTTTTATTTCAGGCCATTAAAGGGGGCCTCAAGAAATGTAACAGCAACATGGGAAAACAGGCTTCTCTTTCCTGGAAGAGAGGGGGTGACCATGTGAGCACAGTGTCATCTCAGTAAAGCACGCCAAGAAAAATTCCACGGAAATATCTGGGTAGCAATAAACATGATCTTATCTCAACACCGAAATGGAAAAGGGAGTTGGCAACCCTAAATCACAGAAGTAATGTGCAGTGGAACAGAAAAGGACAACTGTGGACAAACTCAGAGAAGAAAGTTTTATTAATTCTAAATATGCCTTCCCCCACTGGGTTTACACTAGCATTCCCCCTAATGGGATCCAGATGCTCCGCCAGCCTGTAAGTAGCTACCTAGGAGAAAACAGTAGCTCCCTTCCTTTAAGTTAAAAGGGCGAAATCGTGGAGCTACAGGCTGATTTACAGTTTAGTTCAATCAGCACCCACAGCTCAGAGGGATGGAGAACTGAGGGCTATGGATGAAGGTAAAAGCCCTCATTGGAAAAGGCTGGCGGCTCAAGAGTTAATGCCAACCTTTCCCGTGAATGCAGCCCTCTGTGTAGTAGCTAATGAAGGTAATGAAATATGACATGTAGTTTGGCCCTTGACCATGGAGTGCACCCCCCGCCCCTCTGCACTGTGAACAAAGCCAAAACAGATGTAGCAACTTCTGTATGGTTTGGGGTTGGCGTCTGTGTAACAGACCAGGTCACCGTGCACATTCCCAGAACGTTCACTTCTGACACACGCGGCATTATCTGAGAAGATGCCGCCTTTGTTNGTGAAGTGGGGAGAGGAGGGGGAGATGGCGGGTGTAGCGGGGGGAGTGGGGTGCATTTCCAGGGACAGTCAGCCAAATTCCTCTCCTGTTCTGTTCTTTGCCCTGGTTCTCTGTCACCCTATGCCTGCCTGCTTCCTCCTCATTCACTGTGAAATGGAAACACAACAACAAAAACAAACCATTCTGTCTTTCACGGGGCGGGGGGAGCCTGGCTTCTACAAGAGAGCCTTGGACAAAGGCAGATTTTGCACAAAGTCTCCTCCATGCTTTGACTCGTTTGCTGCCCATAGAAAGGTGATGCATAATACCCGGGGGTTGGGGATCGATTGCTGAAGCTACTTGGGCTGGTCACTATAGACAATGGAAAGGCAGCCAGCCATTCATCAGCAAAACCCCATCAGTATTTCAGGTTTNCCATGTAGGCTGACATGGCCCAAATGAAAACACACTTCTGGTGTCTGACTAAAACCACATTGCTGGGCTCTGGGGTGATACTAATTACGGCTGTCATGTGTCTGGCTTCTTCACCCTTGAGGACCACTGGATGAAGTGGGTGTGTAATGTCCTCCCTCCCTAGGGATCTTAACTGAAGTTATTTTCTTTAAAAAATATATCATCAAGTCTTGACCTAATATGACATCTCTGTTTTTTTCTCCCCAAAGGATCAGACCTTCAGGAAAGTTGGGGAAAAAGAGAAAAGGAAAAGAGAGGAAGAGAAGGAGGAACCTTGGCAAATGTGAGCCTGTTTCCAATGTTATTTACTATCTTCAGCAGACACTGACATGCACCTTTTGAAAGGGGATACTGTACCTTTAACCTTGAGTCAGAATGCATTCTTAATCTGGGATGCAAGCTGAGGGTCTAAACTAAATAGTCTTTGGGCAGTGACTGGGGGAGGGGTGTGGCTGGATTTATTTATGAGGCGTGTGGAAAATTTTGACATCACAAGCTACAGCCATTATTCACATATTGCATGACACAAGGTTGGCCCTTTTAATGTAGCAACATCACATAAAAATATGATTTTTGCCCTGTGACAGCAGCCTGATCATGTACTGCTCACCTACCTACCCACTGAAATGTAATCTTTTTAGGTCAAAGGCCATAAGAAAGTGATTCAACTGGGTGGCTACAGTCTTCATAAGACTCCAGGAAACTGGATTTGGACAAAGCTCAAGGGGTAAACTCAAATTATAGGAGGATGTGGATGGGACGCTGGTTGGAAAGGAGCGCCTTCTGAAACAGCCCCCAAGCCTAACCCAGGGCCTCTTTCTGCACTTCTCCACCACAATTGCTCATGGATATCCAAGAAAGAAATTGGTGGGGACTCCAAGAGGCTCCCAATTTTTACAAAACTCTCACTAAGACACACTTTAGCCCAAATTCCAATCATGCAAAGACACATTGCTAATTAAGAAACCAAGAAAGACTCGGGGATAGAGGGTAGAGGACACAGTACTTGGAGGTTGCAAAGTCCTTTGCTCGAAGCATTCTCCTTCCCAGTATTGTGTTTATGACACCACACAATCTTGGTGGATGTATATGAAGCCCACTTTACAGACGAGGCAACTAAGAGCCTAAGAGAATGTCTTATCCAGAGCTGGAGAAATAGGTGTCTCAGTGGTTAAGAGCACTGACTACACATGCAGAGGATCCAAATTCAGTTCCCAGGACCCACATAACCACTCACAGCCATCTGTAACTCCAGTTCAGGGAATCTGATGCTCCCTTCTGGCCTCTGTAGGCACTGCACACACATGCTGCACATACATAAATGCAAGCAAATACACATAAAAATTTTAAAAATAAATCTTTTAAAATTTTAATTTAAAAAAAAAAGGTTTGTCCAAAATCATATAAATCAAGTGGCTTCCCAGGTTCTGAAGCTTCAGATGCAACCACTTTTCACATTTTCTCCTCAGCCAATTATTCTGTATCTTCCTTGCATGGTGAAGAAGCTATATAAAGGGTTGTATGTTAGATGCTTACCTCATTTAAACATGGGTTGTATGTGTGATCCAGAAATCTCGGTGGTCATACATCCCAAATCTGAATCTGTGCTTTTCAAGTTAGAGTAATACCAAGGTGAACCAAGGTTCTCTAATTCCAGTGTCTAGGAAAGTGAAGGGAGGAAGCCCCTTTGCTGTTTATAAATATAATAACTTCAGACTAGAGGGATAGCTTGCTCAGTATAGTGTTAGCCCTGGAAAACTGAGACCTGAGATACCCAACACCCATGTGAAAGGCCAGGTGTGGTTTCTCTGGCTTGGAATCCAGCATTAGGAAGAAGGAGACAAGTGGAGTCCTGGAGCTAACATCTAGCCAAGCCTAGCCTCCTTGACCAATTCCAGACCCATGAGAGACCCTGCCTCAAAAACCAAAGTGGAACACCACTGAGGTTGTTCTTGGGCACACACACACACACGGTCCTGCACCTATGTCTACACATATTCAAATGACATATATCCAGGCTCTGAAACTCCTGCCTTCTTGTTCTCTTCACAAATATATCCACGATAGATGCCTGCATTTTGATTAGCCATAAAGCAGTGAGCTCCCGANGAGGGACTTGATGAGNGGGGTAGGTGCTAGCTCGAGGACACACATACTCAGGGATAAATGGCCTGTGTGTTGTGACCTGCTGCCAAAGGGTACAGCAGGAGTAGAGAGAGGTCTCAGGCTCTGACCCAGCGGGGAGTCTGGGAGGCAGGTCATGCACACCCGAACATCAGGCTCGGATACACATGCCAAGAAAATTCAATCCAGAGTCCAAAAAGACTTCCATGACCTTGCTTTGCTTAGGAACTCNTGGCTTAAACGGAGCCAATTCNTTCCTTGTGTTTAAAGGATCCACCTGCTAACTGCCAAGACAGGCTGTAAACAGCTTGTGTTGCCATATTCAGGGCTAAGATCGGAAAACAACCTCAAGCAAGTAGCAANCTGGAATCCGTGTTTCCTGACTGTTGCATGGAAACATGGGCTGGGCTGGTAAAGAATGATAGAAATAGTACAATGTGGTGGTGCACACTTTTAATCCCAGCACTCAGGAGGCAGAGCAGGTGGATCTCTGTGAGTTTGAGGCCAGCCTGGGCTACCTAGTGAGTTCAGACCTGCTAGGGTTATGCAATAAGATTCTGTCTCAAAATGAAAAGAAAAGGAGAATAAAGAATCTATCTATGCCCTCAAAACCCTAGTTATATGGCTGTGAGAGAGGGCTTGGTGGGTGAAAGGACTGAGTTCAAATCCCTAGAATCAACATAAAGCCAGCACAATAGTGCATTTCGGTAAGCCCAGTATTCCTGCAAAGCAATGGAAGATGGAGACAAACAACTCCCTAGCACATAGGCCAGCTAGCCTGGCATACACAGTTTTGATCAAGAGACCCACATCNAACAAGGTAGAAGGCAAGGACACACATCCAAGGTTGTCCTCTGACCTAAGACTCACTCTGCGACACGCTCACATCCACACACAGGAGGGTGTGTGCACATATGCACATGCACACATACAAAGTGTTTTTAAATTGTGGTCATGCCCATTAAGAATGCCAAGCCGTGCCAAGTGTTCAATAAGATGTCCTAAAGAGCAAAGATCACAGCCACTTCTGTTATTTCCAGAATAATCTCTTCCTTGCTTTCAGATTGCACACTAATCCTCCCTANTCCAAAACTTCANGAAGAGTTTCATTTCCTGAAAACAAACATTAAAGAGTTAAGAGTTACAAGGCCTTTCTGAGCATGGCTAACCTGCAGTACTACCTAGACCCAGGACCCCTTCTATGCCCTGTAGGGTTTTATAGTGCAGTGCTGATACAGGTTGCACTTTATGTGGCTGCCTATGCTGTGCTTCAACAAAATCCACAGATCCACAGGATTCAACCTAATTCATCTGTGAGTTTTGTAAACAGGAAACACACAACCCTNGCATGAACTGGCTGAGGGGAAGCAGGAGATCTCGGCGGGTTTTTTCTAAGAGAAGGAACTAAATACGGAATGTCATCATCATATTATATACCAGGTACCTAATTTTTGACATCTTCAAAAATGCAAAGGGAAGCATTATTATTTTATTATTTGTGTTTGGAAACAATTAAAAATATAGTATAAAAGACGACTAGAGCCATTCAGCCTTTGACACAGCCATTATCAAACTCAGAGGAAAAGATAAAATCTCAGACAAAGGTACAGAGAGGCTTGAAGTCTCCTATCACCTAAACTCTAGATACCCTGACAACATGAGAAAGTGATGTGGCTGGTAGCAAAGCAATGACTAATCTCACATTCCTGTTGTTGTCTCTTATGGCCCAGCACCCGAGGAAAATGGCCCAGGCCGCGGAAAATTACAGTTTTCCAATATGAGAGACCAACCACAGCCCNGCAGTTCTCACTTGGGAATGAGCACGCGTCATGTAGGAAGAGAAATGGCAGAAGGCTCTAGAATTTGCCCAGTGCCACTGGAAGGAGGTAAGGGTCTAACACTGCCATAAGCTGTAGAGAGACTCAAAAAGGCTGTGCTCGCCTCCACATATCCTAGTAATTGGTGTGCAAGGCAGGGCATCAGCAGGTCGAGGTCAGCTGGAGGTCACGGCACCTCTGCAGATGGGTTCCGTAATAGCCCAGATAATGCATGCTTGAGGGAGAGAGTGGGGGCAGCCACATAAAGAGACAGTAAATGGAACCCCAAACTGGCTTATGGCTTGTTCATGAAATCCTGTGGCTAATTTTAACCCTTGCCTTCCTGGGCCTGTCATGTAACCCTGAGTGCTGAAGGGCTTCCAGGATAAGAAATGAAACACAGAAAAAAACTAAATGCTGCTCACATTGGCCAGCCAGTGACAGGTAAGTCCAAGACAATTGGTCCAAACTTCAAACCCAGGTAAACCACAAGGGCACAGCCTCGGTCAACAGTGTTTCCAGAACATGAAAGCAAACAAAACCAGGGGCCCATCAAAAGCTAATGGGTGAATGCGCAGTGTTGTCGAAGAGCAAACTGTGATTTCCTCCAAGGCTAAGGCCCAAGAGGCATAGCTCAGCTGGTAGAATTCTTGCCTAATATGGAGGAGGCCCTGGGTTCGAGCCCCAGCATGGAATAAAACCAGACGCCGTGGCACATGCCTGTCATCCCAGCACTCGGTAGGTAGAGGGAGGGGATCAGTAGNTCAAGGTCATCCCAAGCTACATAGTGAATTCAAAGCCAAGGAAAGCTACATGGGACCCGGTCTCCAAAAAACAGAAGCTACCCAGCTAGGGGATATTATAGCCTGTGATAGCATGAGGATGGCTGAAATGTTCTGAGCATAATTCACTGAGTGACAATGACAGTCAGATGCCACCTGCTGCAGCAGCAGGTACAGGGGAGACTCAGGTCTGTGTGGTTACAGAAGGAAAAACCAGGTGAGTTAAGGAGCTTGTGTTTTGCTCCAGACCCTCAGAGTCATCTGAAAATTAAAATAATGTGAATGGCTATGCATATCAAATATGCCAATAAATAGGGGAAGCCTTCTGAAAACTCGGTAACCACTATTAGCTGTGATGTTTGAGTTGTGGGTATCATTCAAGTACAGAAATGTTAATGCCATGGTCATCACTACCATAATGTTCAGACCCATCATACATACCATACTGGGTTTTATTTGTGATTTTTCTACTTGTTTATATAATAGAATGGAAAAACAAACAGTCCCTGCCAGCATCTAAATTCTTCAGGCAAAAAATATGCTGTGGTTGTTGTTGTTTTATTTTATCTTTCTGTGAACATCACACATAAGCATTACACCTACCTTACTCTCATCACTCCATTCTTCTTCCAACTCCTCCTGAGTCCCACACCTATCCCTTCCAATTCATGATTGCTTCTTTAGCTATTATTATTAGAATAGATAGATGGTAGATAGATAGATAGATGATAGGTAGATAGATAATAGATAAGACAGACAGATAGACAGACAGACAGACAGACAGACAGACAGACAGATAGATAGACAGACAGACAGGTAGATGACAGATGCACACACATGTATATACAACCTACCGAGTCCATTTAGTATTGCTCATATGTATACCTCCAGGGCTGACTAGAGATTGGACAACCTATGTCATTTTCCTAAACCAATGTCATTTCTAATTGCAATCTAGATATTTATCCTTATACCGACAGTTAAGTGCAGCTATCCTAGCCAGACATCACTAGGGCTCACTGGCCAGCCAGCCTAGCAAACCTGGTGAGTGCTGTGCCAATGAAAGACCCTGCTCACAAAAAAGAAGGGGGAAGAAAGTGGTAGAGAGTACCTGAGGAGCAATGCCAAAGTTTGGCTCTAGCCTCCACACATTCATGTACACACACATGAATACACAGACACACACATGTGCATGTGCTCTCTCTCTCTCTCTCTCTCTCTCTCTCTCTCTCTCTCTCTCTCTCTTTCTCTCTTCTCTCTCCTGCCTGAAGTTTGGATATCACACATTCTTTGGGTTCCTCAAATGATCTGCTAACAGAATGCAACAGCTTGTCCCTATGTTCCAATATCCCCCAAGCACCAAATGTTCTCAGAGCTTCTCACATGTCTGTTCAGAACCTGTGAGANGAGCCCTTTGATGACAGGTGATATGCAGTCCCGAGTCTGGAAGCCCTACAATGTACCTCTCAGCCTCTTCATTCACTAAAGAACCACGGGCAACTAGCTAGAAGGGCTGGAGTGGAGATTAAGTGAGTAATGACTATAATGAGTTCTGAAGATAGTAAGACACCGTGTAAGGGGAGAAGTAGCCATCTTATTTGTAAGATGGCTGCGCTCAGAGATCCACGTTTTGAGAGGAGAAGCTCGGGCATTAGTCTGTGGCTATGAGGCACCTAGGCAGCAGAGGTAGAACTGGGCAGGGCTTCTTGGACGTTCTCTTGAAGCATTCTCATCTACAAAAGTGAAGAAAGGAGGGGGGAGGCTGTTCATTTTTATGCTGAAAAACTAGTGCCCAGATTTCACGTGTGCTTCATTTCTTAAAATTCTCTCAAGCTAGCAAAGACCCCACCCAGAGCACCCCATGAAAGAATAGGAACCTACTTCCCTGAAACCTGTAAAACAGGTGACAGAGAAGGACAGCCTTCAAAGGGTCTCTTGAGTCTTTACCCACTAAAAGATGGATTCAGGCTCCTCACTGAAAGAATCGAAGGCTCCTGTGTTGATTGTGTCTATCGTTACCAAGTGCATACATACTACACACACACACACACACACACACACCACCACCACCAACAACAACAACAACAACAACAACCAGCAATAGCTCATACAGCCATCATAGCACAACGAGGACTCCAGCCTCACAAGCCTCAAGCCCTTACTTATCAGTGGCTGTGATCGTCGGGCTGGAGTGCCCTTCGTTGGCCCATAAATAATTACTATAATTTATGATCTATTTTTTTTCTTTTCCTCTTTCCCCATTCTGAAGCCCACCCACAAATTCTACTGATGCCAGCTTAAATCAAAATAATGAAACCTCAGCGCTCCTCCAGGGCTACAGCCCCTGCTGCTCTCTCAGCTGGCTTCTCAGTCTGACAGGACCAGGACATCACCCTCTGAGCTGCCTGGCTGAAGTTGCCCCCAGGTACCTGAGCAGGGGCAGGCAGCATCTCTAAGGCTGAAGTTCATGCTACATTCGCCACCAAGAAGAAAAATGTTCCTGTCCTTTTGTACCAGAGCAGACCACAGAGTCAAGACACTGTGCTCGCCGACAATGATTTCTGATATAGTGACACCATGAAAGACCCATCAGCTAGAGGGTCTCAGTTCTCCAGCCACTTCCCAGCCCTGGTAGTTACAAACTCAGTGCACCCCCCTCCCCTTCACAGTGCAGTCGCTACACCCTCTCAATAATGAGCAGCACCAACAGCGGGGGCACTGCCTGGAAACGAATGTTACCACTTAGATTGCAATGAAAGAGAACTTNGAACAAGCTGTACCCAGGTGCCTTTTATTTCTGCTTATATTCAATTATGGAGCACATGTTCTTAGCAGAATTGTTAAAGAGGGATTTGTTTATTTTCGTGGGGCTGCGTCTTTTATCCTCACTGGTAAAACAAAATCTTCGTCACAGATGCAGTTCCCCACTCCTGGTACTTTAATGAGTCAAACTAGCACAAGGGAAGTCCATAAGTATTTACTGGGCCAGTTCATATTTTCTGAATGAATAAACAAGGCCGGTCTGCCTAGAAGGGAGGCAGGTTAAAGGGACATGTGTGAGGGTGGCGACAGATCTTGCCCCACAATTAGATGCTGGTTCCACCACCCAAAAATTAGTCTTTAGCTAATTACAGCAAGCAGGGGGGACTGGAAGGCAGGAGANGGAGACAAATTCTGACAACTGGACATATGGATTCAAGATTTTANCCTGCAAATATGACATTCATTGNGGGCACATCNCCTCACTTCCCTCTTCCCATTTCCACAGCTGCCAAATAAGTAGAAAAGTCCTGATAATCTTTTGATTAAGGTTTTTTATCATTTATGTGTATATATATGTGGAGAGGGGTATGTGTACATGCATGTGAGTACCTGCAGAATTCAGAGAAAGGTGTCAGATCCCTCCTGAAACCTGAAGCTACAGGTGGCTGTGAGACACCCAACACGTGTGCTGAGAACCAAGTTGTTCTCTGACCTCCACTCACACATCATGGAACACACACATGCAACACACATATGCAAAATAATATATAAGATATGTATCTAATTTTTTGGAACAAAAAAAAAGTTTTCCAGGTGCTTATGTGGTTGTATAGGTAAGCAAAATAATGGTTGTGGAAGGAGTTCCATCAAATTACCAGGCGCATGAGTGGAAGGGTGCTAGGAAGTTAGAGAAAAGGTAGGACATTTCTGAATGTTTCTTTGCACATGTTTACATGCCTCGTTAGTATATGACTTCCTGTAGTTAGAATGTAGTAAAATAATAGTAATAAAAAGGAAACGGAAAAACAAGAAAGGCAGGAAATGAAACAACAAACTTACACCAGGTTCTGGCTGCTCTACTATGAGAATGTACAGTGGTCCCAGGTTCTGGCTGCTCTACTATGAGAATGTACAGTGGTNCCAGGTTCTGGCTGCTCTACTATGAGAATGTACAGTGGTCCCACAGTACAAAAAGGCTACTCCCAGGAGGTCGATTCTCAACAAATGTTTGATGAATGAACGAGCGAACGAATAAATGGATGCTAAACTACAAAAACATGTATTAAATGCGCTTAGAGGAAGTTAGGACTTGGGGTCCAAGGAGAGCTTTATCCTCACACTTCACTTCTCTGTCCTCTAAAAAACAACAGATTAGTATTTTATATAATTTACAACCCTCTGAGGCCCTTTAGAAACTTCTAGCATCTGAGAAAATGTGAGTGGCTTCTTGGAAAATATGTGGGTCTTACATAATGCCTGCTATCACCTGGGAGAACTGCAGCTGCTTCCCTTTCCTTTGGGGAGGAAGGCTGAACACTTCGCCTTCCTGGCATTTGCAATGTTGCTGTAAAGCCATTTTTANTATTTTCTAAACTCTGTGAAGCCATACATGCCCAGGGCAGAAAGCATATGCACATGCATACCATGATGCAATGATGTCTGTTTCCTTAGTACATGATTATCTGAGGCTTCAGTTCTGAAATCAGTGAGTAACTAACATTAGACTATATGATCTGCTACTTGTCTGACACGGTCTGAGAAAATATCTCACCNGGAGCTCTATCTTTGCACCTGTGAAACTGTTCAATAAGGATCTGTTTGTGTAGCTGGTGTGCTGGCATGCTGGCATGTGTGCTGGTGTGTGTGCTAGTGTGCTGATGTGTGTGCCGGTGTGTGCTGGCATGCTGGTATATATGCTGGTGTGTGTGCTGGTGTGTGTGCTGGCATGGATGCTGTGTGTGGTCGTATGCTGGTGCGTGTGCTGATGTGTGTGCTGGTGTACGCTGGCATGATGGTGTGTGTGCTGGCAGCTGGCATGCTGGTGTATGCTGGTGTATATGCTGGTGTGTATGCCGGTATGTGTGCCAGTGTGTGTGCCGGTGTGTATGCTGGCATGGATGCTGTGTGTGATCTATGCTGCTGTGTGTGCTGGCATGGATGCTGTGTGTGCTGGCATGGATGCTGTGTGTGCTGGCATGCTGCTGTGTGTGCAGTTGTGTGTTTTTATGCATTCTGACCACTACCTTCCATCTCTGCACATTGTAGATGTTCAGTTACCAGTCACATAATGAACAGAGGTGAAAATCTGATTGTTATTTATTTAGTGACAAGGTGCCAAGCACCTACAAAGTGGGGGGCCCTGCTCCAGTACCTGGATTCAGCAGTGGATCAAGCTACTCAACACCCCTGTCCCAGGGAGCTTCTATTAGAGAAGCCAGCCTTAGACAGATGCACAGATAAGGTGCCCTTTGTAGCAGAGCAATGGGGAGGAAGTCTAGCAAAGTACAGAGATCAGGGCAGAGGAACAAGGGCACTTCTGGAAGTTGGGTGGTAAGAGACAGTCCCACTGAGGAGTAACATTGGATCAGAGGCAGGAATGGAAGAAGAGAGTGAACCAGCCACAAGGGCATTGGCAATATCTGGTACAGAGTACTAAGATATGTACATGATGGGCAAGTTTGACAAACAGCCAAGTCCATGTGACATCAACAGAGAGAGAGAAATCCGAGACAACCAGGGAAGATTCCAGAGACTCCTGAAGCCACAGCTTGAGGTCAGCTAAGTGTATTGATGGCCTTGGAGCATCTGAGGAAAAGAGGAGTTGCTCTCCGGCAGATACACACTCAGGTTTTCACACAAAGGGCAAGCTTCTGGCAGGGTGGGGCTAGGGGTGAGTTCTCAGTTTACAATATGCTACAGAATCAGCTGAGAAGGTGGGGCACANAGTCCAAGTCCCATTTCATCACTGGCACCTTGATTGAATGNATGCTAGCTTCCCTGATGTTCCCTCTCCTGCTTGTAAATCACCACCTGAACCTTCATGATCAATGCTCCATCTCTAAAAAGATGCAACTTAGGGGAAACGNGGCCAAAAGGAACTGAGGCCAAATAGAGCTACTGGTCTAGGTTCTACTTCCAAGCCCCTCCAGCCTTGGCTCAGCTTCTGACCCTCTATGAGGTCTTGGTGGGCCCTGGACTAGGTGGAATCCATTATCTCATATGCAAATTTGGGCCTAGTCCAAGCAAATGACCATGCTCCATCCATCCATTTTACCANCAGGAACTAGGACAAGGAGGGTGCAAGAAACTTCACAAGCTTTTAATCTAGAAACAGAAATCAACATGAGCAAAATGACTAGAGCTAAAACTATCTGTCATAGAACTGTTTGACCAAGTATGCCTAAGTATCCTAGACCATGGGGTTTGAAACAGAAGTTATCCAGTTTGTGGTAGGTGAAGCAACAGTGATAGCTGGTGTCTGAGCTTTGGGCACTTCAAAANCCAGCTTACATGCCTACATCATCTTTTATTATTATACAGCCTTGTTCTACCTACCTGCTGGTACNTGTTGANTNGGACCTCTTTATCTCACGCTTTCTCCATCCTTCTCATCTTCCCCTCCTTTCTCCTTTTATTCCTGAACATGTTCAGATCTCTGAACATCCAAATTTAGAAAACTTCTAGACTCATGTTTTGTAAATAAGTCTGACCATGAAGCTAATGGTACCAATAGACTCTAATAATTGCTCTTTAAAATTGCCTACAGTCCAAAGGAAGACACTCATCTACNCACTGACTCTCTCAAGACACTGACATCTCACTTTCTTTCCAATATATCCTTTAATGAGGCATCATAACAGGCACAGTGCTCAGATGCACACANCACTTCATCTTCCCAGAAATCCCTATGAACTTGTTTTTATTGTTGCAGCTGAACTTGTTTTTATTGTTGCAGCCATTTTATAGCNCATGATAATGTGATCCAAATCACATTGCCTACAGATGGAGGATCAGGGTTCATAGGTCAGGTTTAGCCTCCATGTCCAGGAGATCATCCTCAAAAACCTACTCCCAATATTAACCCATCTATTGAAAGGATAGAGGTAGAGAGAGATGACTACCTGAACAATCTGGTTCCCTCTCAAGAACACTTCAGGATAAAGACTTTAGAAGAAGAATGAAATTATTTAAATGCTACCTATGGATTGTGGGTATCTTTGCACAGTCCACAATCCCATAAACAATTTCTCCTTTGGGAGATCAATCAAGGAATGAATGTTACAAAGAAACATTTAATTTTACCCATCCATTGTTAGTAGAAAAAGTGAGAGTGCTTGAGATTTTTGTTTTATGGTTGTAACTGTAATGGTTATCNCTGTTAAATGGTTATAAATGCACAAATAAGAGTTAGGTGTGAAAACAGATCATGAAAGTGAGACCTCTTGTGTATAACATTCCAGGCTAAGAGAAGANGGATGGTTGGATGGATGAATAAATGCATGGTGGGTGGATGGTGAGTGGNTGGATGAATGGGTGGATGGATGGGTAGATGGTGAGTGGGTGGATGAATGGGTGGATGGATGGGTAGATGGTGAGTGGGTGGATGAATGGGTGGATGGATGGGTAGATGGTGAGTGGGTGGATGAATGGGTGGATGGATGGGTGGATAGATAGATGGATGGACAAGTAGATGGATGGCTGGTAGAAGGGCAGGTAGATGGATAAATGGACAGGTGAATGGATAGATGGATGGATGGATGGACAGATATACAGTCCAAGACTGCCAGACAGATCAGATACACACAGAGAATCTAGCATCTAATCTAAAACTTTAACTACCAGGAATTCACTCAATGCTGGATGAATGAAATGAAACTGAATAATTGGAAGATAGCATAGAGTATGGGAGGAACCAAAATAAGAGAGAGAAAGCTTGAAGCACACACACCAGGTTGTGTGCCATGCAACCATGTAAGCTTATCACAGAAGGGGGAGCAAAGGATGTTTTGGCCTGAGTTTCCAGAAAGCCGGGGAAAAAAAAAAGCAGAATTAAGAGGTAGAAATGAGCTCATAGCACTTGGAGTATGTAACTCACAAGGGCAACAACTCAGCATTCTGAGCAGCTTTAGAACAGAACCTGCTAGAAAATGCGCTAAGGCCTCAGGATATNCACAAGTCAAGAGGGTCCCAGCAAACCTCCCCTTACAGATACAGAATGTACAGCATGGCTCATGGCATGCTGGACAGATCTGCTCCATTGTGTCTGTTTCCTGGCATGGGTCTGCTTAGTGCTCTGTTTGGTTTTGCAATGCATTTTTAAGCACAGTTCCTGCAGCATTTCCTAAAGAGCCAGGGTTTAATGAAAAGCTGGGAGGANCATCAAGTGGCAGCCTCCTGCTCCCCTCAGCTGTCAGATGGAGGTGACCCTGCCACCATCCTAAGGTGCCAGCAGATCTCCCGGGGGGAATTAAAAGGCTCTTTAAGGCTATTCAGGAGGCTGAAACCTCTTGTCAGTGACAGAATCATCCAAGCTGTCTATAACGCAGGGTCAGCTGCCCAGAGCAGATACAATGCTAGATGAACCCACCTCTGGGAAATGGCATTCCAAATGTGCCTGAAGAGCCTGCACATTCCTACAAGGGGGAAAGGTGGCCTGGCCTGCAGGCCCATTCAAGGGGCTTCAAGTCCTGTCCATGAGGCTGAGTAGTCCGTCATCCAGTCAGATGCCCTGAAACCTGGCCTTGAGGACGCAGGGAGTTGTGAACTCTGATCCACCCAGCTCTGTTTCACGGGCCCTTCTTCCACCTNGCCAACTTCATCNTTTATTCACAGAACTACATTTACTGGGGGTCAGTGGGACACAGGTCTTAAAGTAGCTGGGAAAGCTGGGAACCTGGTCTTTCCTCTCGTGTTTCTCACGTGAAGAGTCCTCAGGACCTGTGGAGTCTGGGCTGCTGAATGTGCTCAGGGAGCAGGAGAGGGGATTTTAAAGTTTTTCTTTGAGTTCTGGTTATCAATTAAAAGATAAAAAATAAAAATAAAAACTCCACCCATCTAGCATCAATCTGGCCTTTTGTTTCCAGGACTCATTACAGCATTAACATCCTTTTTCAGTCTGATAGAAAGTTCGACTCTGGCCAGATTATCCCACTACCAAGCTGGACTTTTGTTGCTCTGCTTAGTAGAATTCAAGGGAATGATCACATTTCCTTNCAACCCACATACTGCAATACTTGACCCCAAGTCTCTCACCAAAAAGGAGGAGGAGGAGAAGGAAGAGGAAGGAGGAGGAGGAGGAACAAATCNAGAAAGGGGANGCTGTTGCTGCACAGACAGGCCTCAGGGTGTCTCAGATGCAGGATTCTGCATCTAAGACCTTGCATTTTCCAGATTGCCCTGATTCATGCCACAGCCTCCCATCCGATATTTAGCACGATNATGCCTAACAAGAAAGTTGAGATCTCCGTTTGGAGCCCACCCCTAGAGGCTGTAGAGGTGGCTCAGCAGGTAAGAGCATGTCCTCTGCAAGAATGAGGGCCTGGGTTGGAATCTCTAGCCAGGCATGGCTGCATGTCNGCTGGCAACAAGTGCTGTGGAAGGCAGAGANAGGAGGATTGCTATGGCTTGCTGGCCAGCAGCCTAGCTCCAGGTTCTGTGCCTGAGGGGAATAAAGTAAATACTCAGAGCAGGCCACCAGACATTCACCTTTGACCTCCAGGTGTATGCAGTCTCTATGTACCATCTCCACACATGTGCATAAACCACACATACACCTCCAGGGTGTGACCTCTCCAGTTACTGAGTTCTCCATCAATAGAGCAATCCAAACATAAACTGAGCCTCAGACAACCTTCTAACTCTAAGATCTTAGCCAGGCATGGTGACACATGCCTTTAGTCCCAGCACATGGAAGGAGATCATGTCCCAAGAAATAATAATAGTAAAATGATTTCATGTTGTAAATCTCCAGTGCTCTCCCACCTCTCCTGGGTGCTCTTCTGTATACTTGCAGGTCCATTTCTCTCCTTGGAGAAACAAACACCTTTTCTCTTTATGCTCCTAGTATACTGTTTGAACTTCCCCTACGGCATTGGCCACACCTCTCTATAGCCAATCACATATCTTCCTTCTTTACAGAGCCTTGCAGCCTGACTGCCTTCATAGAATCTGGAGTGTAAACATGTTGGTTTGGGTAATAATCATGTTACAATATACAGACGGGGAGACCCCTCTGGCTTACTACAGCCCTCACTACTCCCTACTACCTCATCCCTGGCATATCACATATTGATACCACTTGCCTGCCTTCTGATGGGATTTAAGATTTAAGGTTCAACAGTAGTTAGAATGGTCCCTTTTCTGGTATAGACTGTGTGGTGCTTTATAGTATCCAAACTATATCCTCCAGAAAAACAGCTCAATGGATATTTGATGAATAGGTGTCCCAACAAGTGAACACATGAGGACTGCCAGGCAGCCTAGAGATACACTGGACACAAGGATTGTAGGCAACATGGCATTCCAAGTTCCCAGTACAAGAACTGTGAGTGCCTTAAGCCTTGACTCCATCTATACAGCTGGTATGATCTAGCCCCACTTCTCACCAGGGAGACTACTTGAAACAATAAGCAGATTCCAGTCCTACTGGCAATGCAGAGCTCTGGGCCTCCCAAGAATCTCTCTTCCACAGAGCCAGCCATCTTAACGCCAATCATCATCCAGTGTGGTCCTGGCCAACCCCAGTCATGGAAACACTGTCCTCAGAACCAATCTCTCTCTTTCTGTCTGATTTCTCTCTGCCTGACTCCCCCCTCTGGCCCAGATATTTCTAGTCTGTGTAATTTGCAGTTTGCACTGAGGAAGCTAGGGTTCCCAAGTGGACATCTACAATAGCTTCAAGAGCTGCAAGGTAGCCAATCTCGTGGTACAGTGACCAGGAAAGAGCAATTGCTGCTTTCTCCCGTCTATTGACATTCTTCTAGGTTGGTTGGTCATTTCCATGCTAGGGGTGGAATCCAGGATTCAGATTTGCTAGGCAAGCTGCACCCCATCTAATGTTCTGTGTGTGTGTGTGTGTGTGTGTGTGTGTGTGTG
>LZPO01055291.1:68123-81574 GCA_001675575.1 Neotoma lepida
TTAAATTCAATTTGAAAAGAAATCAAATATTTGGATTAAAGTGCATGGATGTGGCAAGACATATTGCCACAGGATGTTACAACCGGGCATCACATCTCTTGAAGATACCATGAGACACAGTCAATCTGCAATTTTTATTCCTTACTTTAGTGANAACACCTGTGCCAGGTCTTCAACAGAACACTGGGTCATGAATTAATGAATGAATTCCAATCCCATACTGTTAGCTCATGCATTCATTCTTTTGGCAAACATATACAGAGCACTCCCAATATATCAGGGCCTGGGTTCTATGCAAAGCCACCATTAAAGAGTTAGGTGCCTGGAAAAGAGACAAACAGTAACTATAGAGTCATGAAAGTAAACAGGAGACTTTATTTGAGCCAAAGGGTGTAAGGTGATCACCCATAAATGAGGTTTTACCAAATCCAGGTCATCAGGAAAAACCTCAGTAGGCTAAGGTCTTGCTTCAAGTTAAGGCTTCATGACTTGAGACTCAGGGGAGGAAATGCAGGCAACAAAACCATAGAGGAGACAGAAAGGCAAACTCCACAGAGAAGTGACACGGACATGGTACAGTCCTGGGTTTACCATCTTTAAGATAACATCAATGACAGATGGTAGGGACATAGCTTTTCACAATAAAACACTAAACAAGGACTCTAAACAATGTGGGACAGGGGCTAGAACCCCAAGAATAGTATTGATTCTAAACAGATTCTAGACAAGAGGTTGATAAGCACAGGCTTCCAGGACAGATTCTACCCCTGCTTGTTACTCTAAAGTTAAGCTAGGACAAGGCAGACTCCCTTCCCTTGCGTACCCTCTGGGGTTGCTGTTACACTATGAAAGGGAACTTTCATAATGATATTTATAGGAGTGCAAACCTAACAATCTTCACCATTGGGCTTTCTCCACAGAAGCATGCTGCTGCCCCATATTAAGAGGATGAGAGAGATTTGCAATGGATGGGACAAGAGGGGAAAGGAGCTAGCACCAACGGCTGTCCCCAGAACCTGGGAAAGCATGAACATGTCATTTGGTGGCTGAAAAGAGTCACAGAAGGGAAAGGATATGTTGCACTAGGTAGTTTTGAGGGCATCATGGAAATCACATGATATGAAAAGCATCCATTCATGGGATACATGTGCTCCCAAAAAGGTGACTGCCTGCTCCCAAAATCATTTCCTGGGAAAGAATGACACAGAGCTACTGTGCAAGAAATAAATGAACAGAAAACACGGTTCCCCAACCAATTCAGAAAATATGGGATAAAACAAAGGTGAGCCTGTGAGATGCATCAGCACCTTTCACTCTTTCTTATGCCCTGGACAGCTTCAGAAGAAAAAGAAACCTCCATGGTGAGTCTCAATTTTATTTTGCTCTCTCCCCCAGTGTCTCATCATGCGGGTAAGAAGGAAAGCCTACTTTAAACAACTCATGTGAAGATTATAAAGCCCATCCTTTCTTCCTGATATCCTCCAGAGCAATGTCACAAAGGTGTTTCCTTTCAAAATAGCTTCACAAATGTCACTAGAGAAAAGGATTGGCTATGGCAAGCTAGAAACCTGTTGGTACCTGAGAGTGAATCCCTGCCCCCCAACCTTTCCAATTCCTCTGATTCAAACCTGTGGGCTTTGTTCTCATTCCTTATCTCATTTCTGGGATTCCCTGACTTGGTATTTAAAGCTTCTGGCATTTGCCTCTCCTGTATTCGACAAATTGTCAACATCAACAAATTGCACTTGGCTCAAAAACTCTAAATTCAAAGTGTCGGTTTATAAGAAATCAATGCATGTTCTTAACTTCTTGAGCCAACTGTCTTACTGTATTCTGAATTCTGTATGGCAAATTTCTCTTATATATTGCAAAAGATGCCCTTTCCTGAATTGGAGCAATATGCAAATTAGCAGCAGCCTACAAGTTCAAAGTCTGAAAGCAATTGGTCACAGTCAAGGCAGCCAACTTGATCTTTGTGCTCGAAGGTCTCCCCCGCTACCTTCTAAGCACCAAAGACTGCACAAGTAACCAGCTCAGAATTTAACATTACCCTCAATAGTACAAAGTGTTACAAACCAGGCCAGAGAGCACAAGCCTGTAATCTCAACTACTCAGATGGCTGAGGCAGAAGGATGGAAGGTTCAAGAACTCCCTGGACTACAGAATGAGTTCAAGGGCCAACCTGGATAATGTAGAGAAACCCTGTCTCAAAATAAAATGTTCATCCCAGCACTCAGGAGGCAGAGGCAGGCAGATCTCTGAAATCAAAGCCAGCCTGGTCTACAAAGTGAATTCCAGGACAGACAGAGCTATACAGAGAATCCCTGTCTTAAAAAAAGAAAGAAAGAAAGAAAGAAAGAAAGAAAGAAAGAAAGAAAGAAAGAAAGAAAGAAAGAAAGATAGATAGATGGATGTTCAAAAAAGTCTGAGGATGTAGTTCTGCAGGGGTATTCTTGCCTGGCATGAACAAGGCCCAGAGTTCAATCCTCTGCATCCCAGAAAGAGAAGAGGAAAAGAAAATGAATATTACATACTCCTCCCTCCTTCCCTTTGGACACATTCAAAAGACCCAAGGGAAGTCCAATAAACATTTCCAGAAGCAACCACAAAATATCTACAAACACTCCAGACCCTCCATGGCAAGCAACTCCCACGGTATTCACAGCCCCGGAGAAATGGGTCGTATTTTTCACTCTCAAGGCTAAAGGGGTTTGAAAAGGGCAACAGAAAAATCACACCATTGATGGTGTGCTTCCCTGAAGGCAAAGCCCTATTTCAGAGTCTGGTACTGACAACCCGGAACAGCAGGCCATGTGTCCACTCCAAAGTCTTCACACTTTGGCTGTGGATCCCTACAGAGCTGGAGTGGCCCTGGGGGGCTCTGATGAAAGGTGCTAAATAAATTAGTGCTATCGTTTATTAGAGCATAAGAAACAGATGGGAATGAGTGAAGTGACAGCTGGAAGGAGGTGGTTTGGGAAGACAGTGTGTGCGGCCCTGGGAGCCTCGTCTCCAGGGTGCCCATTAACATTCCCGGGTGCTGCTTCCTCAGCACCCTGTGTGGATGCTACAGCCCTTTGCAAATTCATCCCTCGGCTTTCTTCCCTTCACACACTTAATCTAACGCCTAATTATAAAATAATTGGCAATCCCACAAGTTTCTACTGTAAAACTATCCCACCAAGAATGATTATTTTCAACTCATTGCTCCTTGCATCCATGGNGTGAGGGGGATGGACGAGGAAATGGAAAAAGGAAATTTTATTATAAAAAAGGCCTTCCCTGAGGCACAGTGACAGGCATCTTGACATCAGTTTGAGGCCGACCACCATAGGGAATAGTATAGCAATATGGATCACTACTTGACTCGGGCCATGCGTACACCCCTTGCTTAATGATGCACGTGACAGCCAAGGACCCCTCACACCTGCCCCTCTCCTCACAAGGCACACAGCAACCTGAGACGCCCCCCACTCACATCGAGCTGCATGCATGCCCCATTTCCAACAACAGACTGAGTCACTCATCCTGGATGGCCCCATGGTGACACCCCGCCCCCATTTCCATTCAAACTCATCCTAGAGCACATCCAGGAACTACAGACAATAGGCCAATCCGGCCTGGACTGGTTTTGGGTACATACATAGTGAGGTATGTGTATGATTAAAATCAGGTGCATTGTGGGTAAGGACATGTACAGTAGAGGCTCCCATGATTGAAGCCTATCAATCAAAATGGTCTCATTTGTGCCACTCCCCTTAGTAGCCAAACTCCTTCTCTTGAACCCCATAAGAGGAAGCCCCAAATAATGACAAGGTCTTGAGTAAGTTCTTGCTCAAGTGGCCCACTGCTCACTAGCTGCATTTTTCTCATCTGCACTCTTGCTTTGCTTTTGAACAAAGTTCCCTTGCTATTTTTTCAACCTGTGAACCTTTAATTCCTGGAATAAGACACCAAGAGGGTGAAAACACCTGGTCCAAACGCCCACCACCAGGAGCCCATTTGTTTTCCTCTGGCCGAAGCTGGCCGAAGCTGTCTGGAGTTTTGTCTGCTCCTGTTGGGTCCTCAAAATAGTTGTTCACTGTATTTGTTTCTGTCCTCTAACTTGCCCAGCCTCCCCCTAAGTCCTTACAAAGATCCAGTTTATTTAAGACTGTTTGAGAAAAACAAAAACAAATAAACAAACAAAAAACAGGTCTACTTCCCGAAAACCCTAAGCTATGCTGAGCTCAAGGCAATGGCCATCAAGACCCTACAATCATCCATTCCTTAGATGACGCAGCTATGAATAGAAGAGTCATGCCAGTTTGCTCTGTATTGCAGTGATCTTGACCAAAAGCAATGTGGGAAAGGAAGGGCTTATTTGACTTACATTGCTAGTCCCCAACTAGGAGGGAAGCTGAGACAGGAACTCAAGCAGGGCAGGAACCTGGAGGCAGGAACTGAAGCAAAGACCCCAGAGGGATGCTGTTTAGGGATGCTGTTTACTAGCTTATTCCTCATGGTTCACTCCACTCGAGTTTTTATACAACTCAGGACCACCTGCCCAGTAGGGCACCATCAGTAGGGCCCTCCCACATTAATCAAGACAATGTTCCACAAGCCTACAAGCCAATTTGCCAAATTGCCTACAGGCCAATCTAATGAAGACTTTGTATCAGTTGAGGTTCTCTCTTCTCAGATGACTCTAGGATGTGTCAAGTTGTTAAAAAAATAAATAAAAAAACAAAACAATCAGCACAGGGTTAAAATGAACAAAACACAACTCATTCAGGAAGCAGGGTTTTGTTGTTGTTGATGCTGCTGCTGCTGTTGATGTTGTTATGTTATGAGACTAGGCATCACTATGTAGCCCAGGCTGGCTCCAAACTCCTCAGGCTCCTGCCTGCACCTTCCCTGACCGAGTGCTAGGATTGCAAACATCCAGCATCAGCCCCAGAAAAAAATCATCTCTTGATATCTAACTTCTGGCCTATGAGCTAATCTGAAATAGGGTCCTTCCTAAGCTTTTATCCAGTGCTAGTTTTTTGGGGTTTTTTTTTCAGGGGGGAGGGTCCTTTGTTATTTGCTCATGTGCCACATTATACGTGGAGTACATAAGTGAACGTCTAGAAAACGGGCCATTTCTTTGAGGACTGAGAGATTGTTCATAAATTCTCTTCATCCTAGGTCAGACCATAAGTGTTAGAGACTCAGGGTGGTGATTACAGTTGGAAAAGTGGTATTCAGCACTCAAGGTTAGCATGCCATGAGCTAAGCAAATGTCCAAAACAGACTTACACACAGAAAACACAATGGGCCACAAGTCCTCCTGCTCCAGTGTGTAGTGATATATTGTGTCCCCCAAAATATTGTGTACCCTGATAAAACTTATCTGGGGTCAGAGAACAGAACANCCACTAGATTAAACATAGAGGTTAGGCAGTGGTAGCACANGCCTTTAATCCTAGCATTCCCGAGGCAGAGATCCATCCAGATCTCTGAGTTCAAGGCCACACTGGAAACAGCCAGGCATGGTGGCACACACCTTTAATTCCAGCACCTGAGATCTCATGTCTTTGCTTGAGAAAGACACATGCCTTTAATCCCAGNAAGTAGTGGCAGGAAGCAGACAGTTATATAAGGTGTGGGAACCAGAAGCTAAGGCCCCTCTTAAGCTTTCAGGCTTTGAGCTACAGTTGAGCTGAGATTCATTCAGGTGAGGACTCNGAAGCCTGCAGTCTGAGGAAACAAGATCAGCTGAGGAGTTGGCAAGGTGAGGTTGGCTGTGGCTTGTTCTGTCTCTCTGACCTTTCAGAATTTACCCCAATACCTGGCCTGTGTTTTCAATTAATAAGACGGTTTAAGATTCACGTTAGTTACACCAGTGTGACTGTCAGTTCTCACTCATATAGCAGTTCTGTGGGGCCTTGCAGTCATTTATCTAACATTTATTGAAAACCAGTAAGCAATTCTTTACAAGGGAGAGAAAAGAAACATAAAGTCTTTCCCAAAGCAACTCAGAGCCTCCAAGAAATGAATATAAAATTATGCAGTGTCCCCCCCCGACACCCCTCAAACACCTACAGCCTATCAAGAACCACATTGCATGATGCATGTGGGATTTTAAATAGAAGACATATAAAAATATAAAAATGTATAGATGCATAGACATGTTCCCAACTATTCCCCTCAACCTCCAAAAAGACTATGAGATTGTGTTATGCTCTAAACCGAAGAACAGAAATTGCACAAAGATTCACAGATGTGCCAGTAGGTGCAGCCATGCCCTAAACAGAAGGCAGAAGGAGATCCAGAGTCTCCAGAGAAGCTCATCAGGGGACCCTTGTCAAGTTAGCCTTATGGTTAAGGGACCTCTAAGGCCACTTCAGAATGCTTGGAGTGGCCTCTCTGGCCCCTCTGGGCCCTCGTTGCTACAGTGCCATTGATACTATCTGGTACTCATTGTAATCTCAGGACTGATTCCATGTCTGCTTCTCCCTGAGATTCTGAACAAAATGAAATATGGCAACAGAAGGGCCAGATAGCACCTTGCCTGGTGAAGAAATTGGAGCACTCAGCATGAACTGTCTGATGTGCAGGTAGACCTTGCTCTGAAGCATGAGGAGATGGCAAGAGCTCCTGGATTGAAGACCACTCCCAAGAGAAAGAAGCACAGAGCTAATCTAGTGCCTTGGTTATGGTCCCCAAGTTAACCAAGCACAGGAATATATATGCAGTAGGTGAGGGAAGGCCAGCAGTGACAACAGCAGGCTCCTCAGCTGATGGAAAGTGTTGGAGCCCACAGAGATTTCCTAGTGAGATCTGAGCTTGCTTTACCAGCAGGGCTGCATAAGAGGATGATTGGACCATGGGCCTGGGTACCAGGTGTTGGAAGGGGCTACACTTGGTTATGTATAGCAAGGGGGAGGTCTTTTGCCTTACCCCTTGGCATTGTTTTAAAAAGCCCTTTTGAATAAAGTTCTGGGCCTATGGATAAGGATCCGGGCCCTCCCAAGGCTAGGCTGTGTTTCTATCTGTCTCTTTCTCTCCTCTATATTTCTGTCTAAATCTCTTATCCCTCACTCCTCAAGAGTACCCACAGGAAAGACACATCAGCTATGAGGAAGGAGGCGTCCCCAAGGTGAGTTCTGCCACATTCAAGTCTACCCAGGCTGGGCTCTGCAGACCATAGGTAGGGCGGGTAAAGACTGGAAGGAGAGGAACAGCAAAGGAAAAGCTCTCTCAGTGATGACTGGAAATGTTTTTCTGGTGGTAAAGGCACAACTCTAAGCTGACTCTCCGCCTGCCAAAACCCAAACAAACCAGGAGACTATCTGTGCTAACTCAGAGCAGGCAAAGCCTTAAGTCAAGGTGTCCCCTTCCTGTGTCACATGTGAGGTGCAGAAGTGGGAGTGAGCCAGNGGTCCCTTTATCTTTGTGGGGGCACCTAGAGGGGAGATGGAAAGAGTGAAGGCAGAACCCTCCCCAGATTCAGGGCAGCCTCCCTTGTGAGTCTGAGAAGGGCTGATTCCATCTGGGCCATCAGGAAATCTGTGCTTGCATTTCTCGCACTCCCCTGAAGTGCTCAAGGCTGGGTTTGGCCTCGCTTCCTGGGCTACTGCTTTTTCTACATCCAGGCTGGGAGCAAAGTGGAATTGAACAGGAACATGAAAGAAGACAAAGTGGACCCATGGAAATGAAAAGAAATACACTCCCCGTACATGGGAAAGGAAACAGAGAGTAGAATAGTATTGATTTCAAGTACATGAAAGGCTTCGCTGGATGATGAGAACTGAAGAGGGAGACAGAGTGAAAGCACAACACAGGGAACTTCCCTTCAGGATAAGGAGCTGCCTGGAGTGTCCCCAAAGCAGACGCTGGAGCATGTGCTCCACCACCCCCATCCCACATTAAACCCATCTGCAGGGCAGTACTCACTGAACAATTGTTCATGTTTGTACAGACAGCGAGTAACCGGAGGATGTCACTTAACGTAACGTCCACAGCAGAAAACACAGGATGAATAGGTATGAGCTCCATCAATTCAAAGTGAGGTTCCTAAACACAAAAATGGGGCATTTGGCAGGTTGGCTGGGGGTGGGGGGTATTTAAACGGGGTGGGACCTTAAGGCAAGAAAGAACAAATGGTTTTCAAGTATGCCTGTAGCCATCAGTGGAGCTACCGGCAGATGTTCAAGACACATTCCAGGCCAGGAAGAGGATCACATTGCTCCACTGGCTTTTTCTCTGATGTGGCCATGAGTCAGTTTAGCCAATGAAACATGAGGAACACTGAGTGGTCACATCAGTGTAGAAACCTGAAACTTTTTTTGTGGTTCACAAGTCTATTTTTCTGCCTCTGGGATTATTGGAGCCACTATCAAGACAGAACTTCTGAAAGATCAGAATAAGGAGTGAACAGATGTTCACCATCCAAGAAGGATGAGTCACGAGTAGGCACAACTTAGAACGTTTGGCATCTTGGAAACAACAGTGGGATCTAGCTTCACCTGGCTGATTGGACACCTCCTGTCATGGTTTAGCTGGGAAGTNCTCTTCCCGAAGGATTGTGTGTTAAACACTGGGCTGGCAACTAATGGGACTTTTAAGATCGACTGGCTCATTGTTGTGGAACAGTATTTTAACTAGGCAAAAATCGCTTCATTTGTTTATGCTGAGGAATATTACTTTAGCTATGTGAAGGTGTGTTACATTTGTTTCTGCTGCATTTGTTAGTGATGTAAAGATGTGTTACATTTGTTTCACCTTGCCTGCCTAAGGCACCTGATTGGTCTAATAAAAAGCTGAATGGTCAATAGCTAGGCAGGAGCAGGGTAGGCAAGGCTGAGGGGCAGAGAGAAGGAGGAGGAGGAGAAATCTAGGCTGAAGAAAGAAGAAGAGAATGAGGGAGAGAAAGAGGCACATGCCCTGGGCCAGAAGCCAGGCAGTCACCAGCTAGCCAGACACAAGAGGCAGTGAAAGTGAGATATACAGAAGGAAAGAAAATGTAGCTGAAGAGAAAGAGGTGAAGTTATTATAAGAGCTAGCAAGAAATGAGCCTAAGCTAAGGCCTAGCATTCATAATTAATATTAAGTCCCCATGTCAGGATTTAGGAGCTGGTTGGTGGCCCAAAAAAAGAAAGCCTGCTGTAGCTCCTGAAAGCTTTGACTTTGTCAGCAGATTCATTAACGGAGTCACCAGGTGAAGGCAGCAGGAGGTGATGTAAACCAGGCAACCAAGCTTGGCTGGAGAAAGTAAGTTGCTGAAGGAATGCCCTTGCAGATGATGAATGGACCCCAGGCCCTTCCTATATCTCTGACCCAGCTCTGAGCTACCACAACCTCTCACTACCATGCTCTGTCTCCCCACAGGCCCATAAGTCATGAATCCAGTCAATTCAGGACTGGCATTTCTAAAACAGCAAGTCTCCTTTAAGTCAATTTGCTCAGGTATCTGGTGACAATTATAAAAAATTAAGACACCCTCACAAGCCTGAACTACCATTCGCTTTTAACTCTTTGAAAGTCATTGATCAAGGCAATGGCACTACGTTTCCCTGGCAGATTGTAAACTTGCAGTGTCCATGATCNATTCATCACTAAGGAAAAACCTTAGAATTTCTATAGACTGAATTGCTAGGATAAAGACCCAAACCAACACACCAATGCTATCTGCTTTTCAAACCTATTTGCCTTTTCTCAAAGAGCTCTTTCTTGTACTTGAGCCTACAGCCACCATGGTCACATGCCTTCTCAGAAGCCTAGACACATNGGCTGAATGACATTTTCNTTTCCCATCTCTTATAGTTCCTCTTTCAGCAACAGCAGAGAGATGCCCCTGCCCCATAAATCCATGGTGTACTGGGATATGACATGCTCAGATCTTTAGCACTGACCACTTGACAATGAGCGCTTTCAATTTAAGAGTGTTTAAATGCTGTCTGAATTTGGTAAATTGTGAATATATTTGTGGTACTCTCAACTATTCCAGAGAAGCNTTATCTTGAGTTTCCCATTTGGGATGGAATTAGCCTTAGCTATAGCCACTATGNACCTTCACTTTATTTTGAACTTTTTAGTGTCCTATTGAAANAAAGTAAATGATTTTTGATGTGATTATATCTTCTGTCATTTTTATGGACTCTAATAAAATGATTTCTATGGGTGTATCCTAGGGAAAATGTAATCTCAAAAAAAACCCACATATCACCAATTTAACTTATACGTGGTATGAATTGGTTATATGGGGCTTGAATAATGTTCTACACTCGAAAGAATCCCAATGAATCTTCACATGCCTTCCAGTCAGCTAACTTCCAGTCCAGGCACAACGAGTTGGAAAAACTTTCGCAAAGTACAAAGTATGAGTTATAGAAGGAGTTGACAGATGTTCCCAGTAATAGTTCCCTCCTGTTCCAGATGGGAAAGAGGTGTGTCCAGACATTAGCTACAAGCAAAAGTCATGTGTGCTTTGCCAAGATCTTACAAGTCAACTTCAACNGTGGGAGCAGTGGGTCAGGCATAGATGGGAGGTCTCTGAAGTCATGGGGACANGAAGAAATGTCCTACAATGTTTCACTGACCTACTAAATCAGTTCAAGTCCTGGTCCCCAGGGAAAGCCTGAAGCTCAGCTAGCAGGGCTAGGAGACTAGTCTGTTGTGGTTTTACTCTAAAGCGGCCCCAAGAGTTCATGCACTAAAAGCTTTGTCCCCAGCTGGCAGCAGTATTAAGAGGTGACTAGATCACGAGGGTGCTAATAACCTCATCAATTGATCCATCCATTGATGAGCATAACTGAACAGGATTTCAGGAGTGAGGCCTAATCAGAAGAGGCAGGTTGCTGGGACTGTGCCTCTAAATGATATGTTTCATCCTCTCTCTCTCTCTCTCTCTCTCTCTCTCTCTCTCTCTCTCTCTCTCTCTCTCTCTCTCTCTCTCTTTCTCTCTGCTTCCTGGATTTCTCCCCGGCTCTTCTGCCATGATGTCTCTATCTTGACACAGTCTTAAAAGCAATGGTGCCCAGACAACCATGGGCTGAAACTGTGAGCCAAAGGAGCCTTTCCTCCTCTAAGGGGTTTTTATCAAGCATCCAGTCACAGTCATGGAAAACTGACGAANAGAGCCTCAGAGACAGCTGAGAAGCTCACTAGAACAAAGTCCTCCCAGGAAGAGGCAAGGAAGAACACACTGGACAGCTGCTTCTAAGCTCAGTGAGGATTTCTCGTTTCCCATGCTGAGCAGGCCAGCTTCACAAAAGCAGAGCCATTGACAGGTTTATACAGACAGTGAGTTGAGAATACGCTCAGTCTTTGGGTTACATTTTCAGAACCTTCCTAAGGGGCTTGGAGTACATATGGAGCTGACAGACTGACAGGTAATCCTTGCACGCCCTTGCCAAGGCAATTACAATAAGTGAAAAAGTCAAGTCATCTTGGTGAAAANATCCAATGCGATCCACATANAGAAGGTAATAAAATGTCCGNGGACAACTTTACTGGCCATCACTGTGAGTATCTCAAGTCATCATAATAAATGATGCACTCATCCTAAAAATACCTGCTGGTGCCCCATTATACATATATGACCTCAAGACTCTATCATCCCGTTGCCCTGAGCCTAATCTTGGGGACTGTGATCCAAACCAGCATTCGAGACAGATGCTCCACATATGTGTCCAGTCCTTCCAGCTAGAGGTATTAGCATTTCCCTGTCCTTTGCCTTCCCAGGGCTCCACTTCTANAGACCTCAGGAGCCACCTTCTTATCTCTGTGCCCAAAGGTAACACTCCTCCACATTCACCTCCTNTACACCAGCTCTTCTAACCAAGCATCTGGATAGAACAGGACTTAATTAATCTCGGTCCCTCCATGTCCCGCCCAGTACATAGCACACAGTAGGCAATCATTATGTAAAACTTTATGCCATACTAAGAGCTAGAAATGGCATTTAATAACCAAGATAAGGAGGAAAGCAAAAACAAGGAAAATGAAGAGTCACATTTTCTCCAGTCCCCAAGTCCCCACCCCCACAGCAAACAACGCCAGGGTGCATTTCTTCAGTAGTTCACAGTTACGCCTCAGCTCAAAGCCGTGTTGCTAGTTAGTGTCTCACAATGCCCTGGATAGCCACCCCAACCTGATTTCACTTCAATACACAATGAGATTTTTCCCAGGACCAATCTCCAGGAATTGGCTGGCTTTTTCTTCAATCACAATAATTTCCTTTGATGGAGAACTGTCTTGTTTTTATCATCTGACAAAGGAGTACTTAATGTTCCCTGTGCTCCAGACTGTTTTGGCTCTAAAGCACATTCAAGGACAGAAGCATTCTGTGTCCCCAGCAAAAAAATGAGGCCAGCCATGGTTCTTGACAATCCTGGTTGTCCCTGCACACTCTGAGCAGGCCTCACAACCACCCACCACAGGTAAAGTCGGGCAGACCAGAAGCTCTGAATCCAAAACCTGCTTCAGATAGGTAAACCGACATGTTCTTCAGTCTTCCTCCAGGAAATCTTCCCCCTGGCAGCCAACCCACCCGGGTTGGAGGAGGTTAGATGGAGGGAAACATTCTAGAAGAAAGAGAAAGCAGGCAGGGAGACACACATGTTCTGGCCTTCATTCCCAGGCTAGAGCCCTGAGAAGGGCAGGGAGACAATGAAACTCAGGTTCGTGGGAAATGAACATGAAGAAAGAGCTTCCTTCTCATAAAACTCTCAANAGCGACAAAGNGCTAAGCTGGGGTGGCCAGAGCTCAACCTGGGGATAGGTGAGGTGAGGCAGAAGGTCTCAGTTTACCTTTCTATAATCTTCATTCCTTGTATAACAATGAAAGTATCTATTGGCTGCTTGCTTAAGCCTGTAGAAGGAACCAGATGTCCTGATGGTCTAGACGATAAGGGGAGGGTCTGTGCAAGCCTTAAGGCCACAGGATGAAGGGGAGATGTCCTAGATTGGGAATCCAAGAACTAGAAAGAAAGATGCTCAGAGTCAGTGCTAGGGAAGAACTGGGGCAGCTGGGAGATCCCTGGCTTGGCCAAGATGAGAGAGAAGGGACCACAGTTTCATAGTGGTAAACTCAAGCCCCACTGACAGCGGAGCCCCTGGAAACCTTGCAATTTCACAACCATGCAAGACCCCAAATGTATGACCCACTTTCTCCTCTGTCACTGTCAACTGTGAGTTCAAACGCTTCACATGTGCACAAGAAGCCTTCTTGGAAAAGAGTAGAAGCAAGGGAAGAGATCTCAAAGAATACACGAAGGGAAACTTTCCCAAGGAAACTAGTTCAATCAAAGTAGACTTCTCTTTCATTGATGGCCAGCAAGTAAGGGTTGCTGGGGAAGAGCAGATCCATTATGGACAATCTTAAAAGCTTATTTGTTTGTCTAAGTGTGGTAGCACATTCCTATAATCCCAGCACTTGGGAAGCTGAGGCAAGGGGACCATGAGTTCAAACCCAGTCTGAGCTA
>LZPO01055291.1:92092-126183 GCA_001675575.1 Neotoma lepida
AAATGTAGCATGCACTTGTAAGGTTCATCAAGAGCGTCTTTGGCAAGGACAGGAATCTGAAAGATAAAGTCCTGGAACATTATGATGAGCTACCTTCACCATTGGATCAAAACCTATGAACATGGACTATCCTGGCATGTCTTGCTCTTGAAATTGACAGTGTGGTAGCATTTCTACGCTTGTTTGCTTGAGGTGAAATATTTTCTGAAGCCTTGAACCATTCACATCTACAAATCTGCATCCCTTNAATTCCTTCCTGTGCCACCATCTTCCATAACATTTCCTTTCATCTCTTAGAATTGGGTCATTCTGATGCTCACAGGGAAGGTGGATGGGACCTAATGACAATGGATAAGTACAGGGATGTTAAACCCCACACAATCTCTTACCATGAAGACCTGTGCCACCCACCTCCTGTACAACTTACTAATAATATTCTATCAATCCCAAAGTACCACTGTGTTGATAATGACGTAAGCCTAGACCTTAAATTCTTCCACCCATAAACAAACCACCCATCACTCAGTGTGAGCATAATGTATCTTCCAGCAAGGCAGTTGCAGGTCCATCAAGGGACAAATGCCTGGAGTCCCAATCTAGACTCTATTAAGAGCTAATTACCATATCAGAAAACAGCTTAATGAAGCCAGGCCCCTACTGCAACACCCACAGCCCCTCAGTCTGAAACTGCAAGTGCCCAAATCATAGGGAGTCTACATGTAACCAAAGACACAGAACCTCATTATTTCCCATGGTGGCCATCGTAGGATTTTCAAATTGAAGCAGATATGTCACTGTAAACCAGCTACCTTTAATTTTTGTTTTATATTATCATTGTACTCTGAATGTGTTTTTATAGTTACACATATGGGTAGTTCAGACTTTGTGTTTTGGGGAGAGTGAAGAGGGCAGTACAAATCGTTTATGAAAAGGTGGCTGTCAGCTGAGGCTGGAGCTCCACTGACAGAGTGGCTGCCCCTCAGGGAGCCCTGGGTTTCGTCCCCAGCACTGTATCCACTGGGCAGGATAGTAGTCCACACCTGTAATCCCAGCACTAAGGAGGGCAAACAGGAGGACCAACAGTTCAGGAACCCCTCCCTTGGCTGCATAGTGAATTAGAGGCTGGTGTCAGGGGAAGAGAGGAGACAGGGAGATGACTCAACAGGTAAGAACACTTGTCTCCAAGCCAGAATCCCTTAGTTCAGTGCCTGGAACCCACACAGTGGAAGGAATCAACTCTTGAAAGTTGTCCTCTTGACCACACACAGGCCATAGCATGTGTGCACATACATGTCAAAAATAAACAATTCTTATCAAAGCCATTGAAGTGCTACTGTGATGTTTTGGCACCTGTTTTTTACAGTGAGATTTCTTTCTAGAAGTTTGACCACAGAGAAGCCATAGGCATGCTACAGCTAAAGAAGGGGCATCCAGATGCAGGCTCACAATGTTACTACAAAAAGTACAACACACAAGCCAGTGAGAATCTCTTAGTTACTAGAACCCCTAAAAGCAAGTGTGGTTCCCCACCCACTGGGAAAGCACACATGTGGTTCAAATCCAATGTGGAACAAAAACTGGAAACACAAAGTACCTTAAATTTTTCTGAGAAATTAGCATCAACAGAAAGAAAAACAGCAATTGCCTCTGTGGAAATAGCAACCCCTCCTTGCCTGCAGCCATTTGGATCGGAGATTGTTTGCATTAATAGGGCGTTAGCCTTTTTTCTCTCCCTCTCTCTTGATTGTCAAATGCCAGGCGTTCAATGTCCCACATTTGCCGTGAAATTCAAGGCAATGAGGCTGACAGAATGTAATTTACTCGCATTGAAATATGCCAGGCCCACGATTTGCTTTTCCAGCCTTCCAGGCTGGGGGTCACATTCAATGGCCTTTCTGAACTCTCAGAGAAGCCAACTTCCCTGAGTCACAAACAGCAAGGGTGTGGCAGGTGGGTGGCCACAGGAGCAGATGGCAGAGCCACCAACACTGTGACAATTTTGCAGAGGAAGAACACTCCTGTCAACTTAAAACAAGTGGCTAAGCTCTCCTTGAGCTGTGAATTTGTCCACTTTTATCATCTATACCTTAAAATGAATGCAAATTTATAGGTCAAAATGAAACACTCGGATTTATTCATCTCTTGAAAAATGTAAACGAGCTGAGAATTTACTAGAGCATAGAACTACACTGAACTTCATAAATAACCTGAGTGGATAAAACATTTCATCATCGTGCTGAAAAATTTTTGAAATGGAAAATAAAAGCCCAGAGAAGTCAGAGCGCATAGAAAAAAAAAAAGCATTGAAAAATGGGGAGGGAGAGATTGGGGGCAAGATTTTCCGTACATTTAAAATAATCCTGTATTAAAAACCATTTATGGAATTCATGTTCAAGGCCATCTATCATGGAATTATTTGAAACATTAAGAATTTTGGAAGACAATAAATGCCCAATAACAATGAAGTCTGTTAAATAAATTATCAGCCATCTATATAATAGTGCAAATNAAAAAATTCTACTGTAAAAGTATATTTAATAGCATGGGCAAATATTTCCAACATAATCTTAAATTTAAAAAGCAGTTCTCGTCTTGATTGCATAGACTGTACTAACGTGTGTGTGCATAAGTATATGTGTATATGTGTGCATGAGTGTGTGCATGAAAATGTGTGTGTGTGTGCACATATCTATATATATGGATGGAAGGAGAAGAATACAGTCTCTAAAGTTAGCTGTGACTAAATATAGTTGATGAGACTACATTTTATTTTGTGTGTTATTCTCTGATTTAAGAAAATGTTTTATATAAAATATTTATCTTGATGAGAGAAACAAAATCATTAGAAATTAAAATAGTCTCACTTCTGAGGAAAATTTAATATACAGAAGTTCCAACATTTCCTAATATCTATTCCTTTAAATAACATGCTCCACCCCATGTTGACAAGAATAAAAAATTCTTAGAAAATTTGGAACACGAATGAGATTAGCAGAGCTCTGCTCTGAAGGAAAACCCACACATTTGCTTATATTTTCTTTGTGTTTGTGGATATGGCTTGTGTACGTATATATGTTCATGTGTTTGTATGCACACGTACATTGGGTACACACAGACATCTGTGCACCTGCATGGGGAGGTCAGAGGTCATTGGTGTCCTCCTCCAACACTTCCCACACTTCTTAGACAGTGTCTCACACTGACTGGCTGGCCACACAGCCCAGGGCCCCACTTGTGTCTGCATCCCCAGCACTGGCGTAACAGGCACATTGCACAGCTCTCTGCTTTTTATGTGAGTCCTGGGGATAGGAACTCAGGCCCTCATGCTTGTGCCAGCAAGCCCTTACACGCCAAGCCATCTCCTCAGTTTTGTTCTTGTCTTTTAAACTCACATTTAAAGAATACATCTAGGGCTGGAGAGACCACTCAGAGGTGAAGAATGCTCTCTGAACAAGGACAAGGGCCTGAGTTCGACCTCAGGTGAGAAGCTGAGCCTGGATGAATACCCCTATAAACCCAGCACTGTGGCCAGCAGAGAGAGGAGGGCCACAGGGGCTTCTAGCCACCAGACTAGCAGAGACTGCAAGCTCCGGGTTTAAAGACCCTGTTTCAAAAGACAAGGATTTAAAGTGATAGATGATGACATCCTACATTCATGTACACATGTGCACACGCACACACACACACACACACACACACACACACATATTCGCACATCAAAAATGCATTTCTATACTAAAATAAGCTAGCATCTGAATACTAACAGGTAATTTCCAAATGTCAGTAGCATCTGAGACTACTTTATTTACTAATTAACAAGAGTGTGGTTTTCAGAAGTTATTAGGGATGATTGACACTGGCAGAGCCCAATCAGAAACACACCCACTCTTCAGCAGTTCCTGATAGGTCTTGATCAGCCTACCCCCCACCTCACCCTCTGCCCTAGCAAATGAAAACAGTAATATCTACAACAAAGACTAAATTCACAGACCTCACAGAACCCAGAAACACAAGAAGGCATACCGGGAAAAAAGGTGAACTTGCACCATTATGTTTGGACAGAGGTGAAATATAGCTTCTTCTCAACTAGTATGGAACAAACATCTAACTTACAGTCCAGCCCAAATCATACAAGCTGTGACCAATCAGGGAGCAGCACAGACACCAAAACCTATGGGCAGAAGATAGAAAACGCAGCAAGAGCCTTTCCTACCAATTAAAGGTAGTCAATATTGATTATCTGAGGGATTGCCATGCTCAGAAAGCAAATTAAAAACTCAATACCTGAACTATTCCTAAATGCAGTTATCAACTTTGGAGTTTTATCTCATAAAACCAATTCAGCTTAGAGTTTAATTCTATTAAATTAGGGCTTAGAAATAAAATTTGCTCTAGAATGAATGCATCATTAGCTTTAAAATGCAATATACTGAAACCCAAAATGTGCTGTATTACAGTTTGAAGAATAAATGAGTAAAGATGGTATCTAAACACACTTTTCCCTAAATATATTTACAAATACAAAAAGTGACGGTCCCTCAAGAATTCATAGAGAATAACCTCTCACTGGTCCTGCGCTTTGCTTACAGTTTGCTCTTTGATCTCAGACCTCTTAATTCCAAAAGAGAGAATTCTATTTCTAAAAAAGCTGGGGTGTGGAAACTCTGTCCTTCTCAATTGTTCTACAGTGGAGCCATATAGGCTATATGGGTTGGGGAGGCGGGTGGGGGTTTTGTTTTATGATGAGGCCTCACTCTGTATTGCAGGCTGGCCTTGAACTCATGATCCACCTGCCTCAGCTTCCCACATGCTGAGATTACAGTCATGTACCATCATTCCTGGCTAGTTGATGGGCTCCATGGAACAAGGGAAAGAAGACAAAGAGAAAGACCATAGAGGAAACTGCCCCTCAAAGCCAGAGCCTTGCACACACCAGGAAAATGCCCTTTTTTCCTTTAATAAGACAGAGAATCCCTAAGGAGTAGTCAGAAAAAGAGTCCTTTGTCACCATCTCAGCAGCTGAAATTACTGTGAACATCTTGTAGAACTGGATGATGTGACCCTGACCAAACCTAGCAAAGGGCTCCTCCTGGGTACTGCTCCCCCAACCTTTACCACAGGAGTATTGGGGCAAACTACACAAGAAAATCTGGTGGTCCTACATCTGCTAGGGATATCCCAAGGCCAAGAATGGTGAAGAAAAGAGAAAGAGGCTGTGATTGTGTCAGGGAACATAAGGAAGGCCTTGCACATTGAAAGCTACACATCCTGGCAAGGACTACTGCTGATCTCCATATGGTCCTATACTATATTGGTCTACATATCAAGATGCTCTGGTGACAACAAATGACCCTGTGTCACGTTCTTCAGTTCTCCAGTATCCCGTAATAAAGTCACACGGTTTCATCTTCTATTAGAGAAACCAGCATCACAGTGTCTGAGAAACAGCTGCCGTGTGGGTTCGTGTGTCATTTGTGTCTGGGAAGAATTTTAACATGAGGGTGAGGTACAAATTTCTCAGGAAGGGTGTGCAGGGAGCTTCCACAATGGGAGGAGTTCATGGCCTGAGCTGGTTTTGAAAATAGGGGTTTCAGGTGAATCCTACCATGTTGATGGAGTTCTTAGTGCCATAATAATGTGCCATTTTCTGTCCATTACGAAGCAGGTGGAATGCAGAGCAAAGGAAATCTCACATTGCTCCAGCTTCTAACCACTCACAAACCTATTCTCCTCCTTTTCAATGTCTTCCTATGTCTTTCTTTGTACAAACCTAACTACCTATTGAGAAGAGGGGAAAGTACCGTCTAAAGGGATGTAAGGGATGGAAATCCCTTCCTTTCCCTTGGGGGAAGGTAGCCGAATGGCTGAATACAAGCATTTCCCAATTTCCCCCAGAATGGGGAGTGATGTTCAAACGTTCTCTGAGGACAATCAGTAGATTCCAGGTAAGGACTCATGTCCCCTGCTGTCTGAAGTAAACTTGGGGAATGTCCTTAACCTCTTTGTAAAAATGAGCCATGCAGTCACCAACAATGTTGAGAAGGTACAGCTAAGCAGTGTCCTTACTCTGCCCAGGGAACAGTCAAAAGTCAATCAATTTTGTAAATTAAAGCTTTGAAGACCCACCAAACACCTGTCACATCCTCATTTGCAGTCTCTTTCAGCCTGTTAGACACATGAGATGGAGGAAGGTTTTCAAGTTCAAAGTCCGCAGCCAGAGAGGAGATGTGTGACCTTGAAGAAGTCCTTGACTCCCTCCATCATCAGCTTCTTCACTTCTCCAAGGAGTAGAATAGAGGATGGGCTTGTTCCTGACTTGGGAACTTGCAGTTCCAGTGGTGAACAGCAAAAGAATGCTGGATAATTAAAGTCTGTGTAGTCTCATGATTCCAGCACTCGAGGGATAGAGGCTAGGGGATCAAGAATTGAGGCCAGCTTGGGGCACATAGGAAGACATTGTCTAGAAAAGGGGGGTGGGCTGCAGATGTACTTCGGTAGTAGACTACTATGAGGACTAACATGTCCAAGGCCTTGGCTTCCATCCCAAGCACTAGAAGAAAAAAGGCATTAAAGAGAAAAGCAATTGTAAGAAAGCAATTCCCACAACTGCCACAAGCCTGCAAGAGAAAGTCGGGTCCCCTACTTCTGGGAAAGGAAAAAGGGAACCCGGAGAAGCTGATTCATCGGACTTAAGACTTGAAGACAGCACTGCTGGAGTCATCACCGACTTTCAACACAAAACTCTCAGGACATCAGCAAGGTACGCTTTGGGGCTCAGCATTTCTAGAGTGGCCCAGTCCTGTCTATCGGGGCATGAAGACAACATCACAAACGTAGAAGCATCCCAGCACATGTCCGCTTCATGCGGCTAGAAACAGCCTGCCGACAAACACCAAAGAGACAGGAACTGCTAATTTAAAAAATAAAATGCAAAGTCACAGGGCCCAGTTCAAATTGAGTTTGACAGTGAAGGTCACCACATCTTTTCCCTGCTGTTTAAAGACACAGCCTTGATCACTGCCCGATGAAGACAAAGACACCACAACGAAGACAGGCCGTCCTGAACCAAAATCCCTCAAAGTACCTTCCCCCAATAGCTTTCTTCTCCACATAAAAAAGGAAAGCTCACGAATTGCCAAACAACTAACATTCTGAAAAAATGAAAACCAGAAATCTCCTTTGTGTGTATCACCACATGAACAGTAGCCAAAATTTCCTGAGTGGCAGAAGGAACCTGCCTCGGAAGCCTCTGTGTTCCTCCAGCGTTTGCAGCTGTTGCCACATTTTCATTCTGTTCCTGCCTTTCTTATCTGCTTCATCTCCTCCTGCCTCTTTTCTTCCCTTTTGTTAATTTTTCTAGTCCCACCAACCATAAGAAGCAGCAAGGCACGTGAGTTTTAAGAAATTGTTCAAACCAGTTGTAAGTTTCATTGTCTGTAAAGAAAATGGCTTTGGCCTCCAACATGTGTTTTCAATACAAATGCATCACGTAAAAAGTGAAAGACCTCTTGTCTACTGCAGCAATTCGCAAAGAGCCTTTGGGTCTTTACAGAATGCTCTGACTTGTAGCCCAGTGAGGGTGGGGATGAGATAAAGCAGACTCCCCACCTTCTCTGGGCCTGTTTTCCATTTCTCCCATGCTGACTCCTGAAGATACTAGCACTTGATAAAAAGTTCAGACCCTCTCAGTGCAGAACTTGGCTTGCCATTTCTTTACAAATGATGAAAACCATTAGTGTAGGGCCGGTGCAGTGGTTCAGAGGGTAAGCACGCTTGCCACCAAGCCTAATGACCTGAGTTCAATCCCTGAGGTCCACATTGTGGAAGGAAAGAACAAACCCCCACAAATTGTCCTCTGACTTCCACACAGCCATGCCTCTACCACACACATGAAAGAGAGAGACAGAGGGGAGAGAGGGAGAGACAGCCGGAAGGGTGGGGGGGGACGACAACACATAATTTCATTGAAGTCAGAATAAGCATCAAGAACCCTCTTCCTAGTGTCCACCAAGCCCTCTCTCCTGTTTGGACACCTCCACTTGACACTTCCCCACATGGCAGGATGCTGTATTTTCTTAATCTCTGTTTCCTATATTCTTTGATAGAAATAATACTTCATACATTTTTTTAAATGTTTCTAAATAATTATGGATTTAAGGGGCTGGGAGATTGTTTGGTGGGTAAAGTACTGGCTGTGTTGTTAAGAAAACCTGAGAGCAGATACTCAACACCCACGTACAACACAAGCACATTAACCCCAACACAACTCGGGAGAGGCAAAGACAAGTGGGCCTCAGGGGCTGCTTAACCAGCCAGTCCAGCCTAGAGGGTGAGTCCCAGGTTCAATAAGAGACTCTGTCTCAAAAATTAAGGTAAAGAACAATACAAGAAGACACCTGATGTTGACTTCTGGCCTTTGCACAAACATGTGCAAATCAGTACATATAATACACACAACACACATCACACAAATGGAATCAAAATCATTTGTTGAAGTCACAGATCAGTTTCTAGGTGATCATTGTTTTTTGAGAGAATCTCAGAAACTGGGGTGGGGGGCGGGGGAACATGGGTGACTCTCCTCCCACAAAGGGGAAGGATGCCAAGGACACCAGAGGACTTCAGAGGCAGCATCCTTGAAGTCTTGGTTCCAGTTAAATTTCTGTGTATAAATTATTTGGTACTCTGCCTGTTTTCCTTCACCTACAAAGAGGATGGTGGGGGCTGGAGAGATGGCTCAGTAGTTAAGAGCACTGGCTGTTCTTACAGAGAATCCAGGTTTGCTTCCCAGAACCCACATGGTAGCTCACAACCATTCATAACCTGGGTTCCAGAGACTGGAAATCCCTCTTCTGACCTCTGCAGGCACCAGCCGTGCACATGGTGCACATGCATACATGCAGGCAAAATAATTCATACACATAATTTCTAAAGAAGCCTGAATGTGTTTACATGAAATCACCTATACTTCCATGAAATACTCAAAGGGTGTGATTTGTATTTTGTATGGAGGGCGTGGCCATGGCTGTTTCCCCAAATCCCCAGGAGTGCCTTCCCATCTGGCCCAGCTTCCCAAGGGAGAGGAGAATCTCAGAGCCCCATGTACTGGAATCCCAGGTAACCTCCATCCTTAAGGGGGGCAGTATTCCTATGGGTTATGTGGAGACTGAGACCAAGCATTGGTCATTCTTTTTCGGACCACATCACAGATTCCCAGATACCACATGGTTGGTTCTAGGGCCCTGTGAAACCACAGCTCCTATGGCTGGTCTGTTCTGTGGTACATTTTCCCTCTAGAGTCTTTCAGGGAATCTGTGGTAAAATAGCCCGCAGCGGCCTTGGCGGGATTGAGCCAAGATGAAAAGACAGCCACGCCATGCAGACGCGGTGGGTGGCCATGGCATGGTGCCACTCAGACATGGCATCCACATGGAAAGTTTTATTATTAAAGGAGGAATGTAGAATCTTGCTGAGGGACAGGATGACCCTACTTCCTGATCACCTTAGCTCCCTGGTCCTGACCTCATGTTCTCACTACTGCAGATGGCTTTCCCAGTCATCATGGTGGACAACAGCCCCTTAAACCACGAGCCATTTCTTTAGTGGCCTCTGCTGGGTATTTGGTTACAGAAACTTCCACAATCAACAACCTGTGTCAGTCAATACATTCCCTTTGACTTAACCTATCTAAAGTGAATTCTGTTGACTAGAACTAAGCACCTCATCATGAATATATTTGAAGGTCCTCAATTTGGTGATTAACCTATAAAAATCTAAATCCGTCCGTCTTCCCACTGTCACCCACTGATGCTTTGAATCCTACCTACATGAAGGAAGTGTCCTACACTAAAACCTCCACTCATCTTCCTGACATCACATAGCCTCAGAGCAAGCTCCCCTCTCCAGAACATGCCTGGCTGACACAACCAGGGCAGCTGAAGTAAGAGATACCATCTCTTGAAGACAGGACATAGACAGATAACTTTTCATATGTTGTCAGTGGACATAGCATGATAAGTCAAGAACAATAGCCCAGTGAGTAGACTCAAAGTGTAACACCCAAGGGACCAGGGATCAAAGAGTGTGGACAGTTGATCACCAAAGAGAAAAGAGCCTTCTCTGTCTAAGACTGTGGGACAGTCTTCAGAAGCCACAACCACACTCTGTTCACTGACTAAGTATGCCATCATGCAAAAAGAGATACCTAGTCACCTTAGTTGAACCAAATGTTCAAATTCCCCTAGACAACCCCTGAGTTCCGGAGGCTTCTTTCAAGCATAGATCATTCTCAATATCATAGGAAAGANGTTTTTGCATTTGTCTTTGCTCCCTGAAGCTCCTTAGTATGTTCACCTCCCTTATATTCCTTACAGCTTGCTAAGTGGTGAGCAGACTAAGCTCAGGAGGAACTCACCATAAACACTATGAAAGAGTGAGTATAGAGTTGAAGTTTATTTTAAGCAGCTTCCTTAGTCTCATGATTTCCATAACTAACACACAGAGAGGCACATTATTCTCATGAAAAAACTGATCATAGAGTATGTGCTGTAGTAATGACAGCTCAAAGTGTGTGTGTGTGTGTGTTTGTGTGTGTGCGTGTGTGTACATGTATGCATAGGAGCACATCCACATGCAGGCACATGTGGAGGCCAGAGAAATACATCAAATGTCCTCCTCTACCCTCTCTGCCTTCTTCTCTCTCTCGCTGAACCTGGAGCTTGTCATTTTTCAGGTAGGCTGGTGGCCAGCAAGCCCCAGCTGACCTCTAGGCTCTCTCTCTGATTCACATCACTGAGGTTACAGGCACACATGGCCACACCCAGCTTTTTCTTTACATGTGTGCAGGGAACCTAAACTCAGGTCCTCATGTTTGCACAGCGAGTGCTATTAGCCGATGAGCCATCTCCCCAGCACAAGCCAAGGGCTTTGTAAATTTCTTACTTAGTGCTTTCTCCTTCTCTAAGTCTCCCAAAGGAATGCCTTTCATTTGGCATGCCTTTAAACATCCCCAGGAACCTACTGCATGTTTTGTCATCCGGCCCTAGAACCTCCAGCCTTTAACTCACTGTTTCACTGACATCACCAAGCATGCACAGGAGCGTCTTCCGCCTTCTGTGTCTGTTTCCTAGAACTGCCAAAAGTATTCCTGGTCAGAACTCACTTTTATGCTCATTTCCAAAGCCATCTTTCACTCACTCAGGGAACCTGGTTGACTCCCCCATACCAGACACTGTGCGCCGCACCAAAAGATATCAAAAGAGGTCAAAATGGAACACACAGTAACAGGATAACTACACAGTGATAAGGTGGACAGGGTGAAGGGAGAAAATAAAAAAGGAACCTGACATAGCCCAGCAGAGGAGTTGTTAGGCACTCCTAAGGAAAGGGGGCATGAACTAGAAATGAAATGTATTTGTTGTTTCAACTCCTTTATGAACTCTTTGTTCACCCCCTGAATCTGACATTACATATCACTGGCTTGACCAATAAAAATCTGGCAGAAGAGACAGTATGTGAGCTCTGTGCCCAGGTATTAAGAGTCCTTACAGTTCCTCATGCACTGAATATCTCTGACATCACAGTCAAAAAATCCAGGTAGGCTTCCCTATAAACAAGAGGCATTGTGGCAGACAGGGATGGGCATCCCAGCTGTCATAACTGAGGTCTTAGACAAAGAAGCTATTCATTGTCAACACTAGCAATGAGCCATCAGACTGTTGGTCCATGGAATCATAAGCAACTATAGGATTGTTGTGTGGGGGTAGCTTGTTACACAGCTAGCACTAACCAATACAGTTGGGATCCGAAACTGATAAAGAATTAGCCACGTGAAGTGTCTGAAGTAAGAGAAGCATGGGTAGAGACTAGGAAGGTGGCTCAGTGAACAAAGCACCTGCCCTGCAGGTGTGAAGACCAGGATTCAGATCTCTAACAACCATGTGGAGTAGCATGTAAGCCTGCCTGGAATCTTACTACTTGTGTGGCCCAAACAGGGGAACCCTTAGAATAAGCAAGCTACCTAGACTAGCTGAAGGGGCAAGCTCTGAGTTAAATCAAGAGACCCTGCCTCAATGTGTGAGGTACAGCATGATGGAGGAAGACACTCAATATCAACCTTTGGCCTCCACATGTCTGTGCACACACACATGGGCATGGATACCTCCATGTACACACCTGCAAACACATTCACACACCCATATACATTACATACATGTGCAAAAAAAGAAGGAATAATATGGTAGAAACTGTGGAGGTGACATCTGAAGAAACAGAAACAGTGTGATTAGAGTCCTACAAGAGAGAACAAAGCACCCCTGTGACACCTACAGGTCATGTGTTCCTTCCTACCTGGGTTTCTTAGTGCCAAGACCTCAAATCTCCCAAGTTACTGTCTGATACTAACCAACTGTATTGGTTAGTGCTAGCTGTGTAACAAGCCACCCCCACACAAGAATCCTGTCATTGTAATTTCCACAGGGTTTCTTTGCTCTGTGCATGACTGACCACCTCAACACGTCCATTCCCTTCCCCATCCTCACCCTCAGTCCCGAGCAATCAGCATAGAGTTCTGAGTCCTGATTTGAAGTCATTTTGAACTACCAGGTCTCAAGAGATGCATCAGATGTGTCTAAGCACATGCTATTGTCCTGGACATGGTCTCTCCCAGTCTCTGCCTTTCTCTAGGTGGTAATGAGGCCCATCGCTTCGCCCTCCCTCAAATCCCATGTAAGGTCCAGCACTTTGCTAGAATGTTTGGCCTTGTATTGTTTTGTCTTTATTCTTTCATTGTTTACTTGAGACACCCAAAAGCAAGGGAGGAAACAAGAAAAATGAAAAACATATATATTTATCAAGAATTGATTTTTTTAACCTCAGAGTTGACCCTTTAAAATTTCAGTTGGCTGTGACAGCTGCATGGGGTGGGCTCCCTTCAAAAGCAAGGCTTGACTCAAAGACACGGGAAAGAGAATTTATCTGGGGTGTGAATCTGGAAGGACATGGGAGGGGGAAGGGAATGAAAGAAAACAGAAATTGTGCCTTAGGAAGCAGCTGACAGAGCCTTAGCATTGTCCCACCAAGGACCTGGCAGGCGGAGAACTTAGTCCCCAGTTCTACCCAAGTGTCTCCTTGATCTGATCCAGGTTATTCTGAGCACCGTAGCCAGAGCCTTAGCCTGGGTCTGCTTCACTCAGCCATTCATCTAAACATCAGGAAGCCTGGGAGAGAACTTACCAAAACTCCCCCAAATCCTGGTAATTGTGGACATGACAATCACAACACCCTAGAAGGCCCAGGTAGAGCTTCCTACCCACATCCAAGTCTTTTACCTCCTGGTCAGTCTGACTATTGAAGATGGTGTCTTTTTAATTACTAATCCACATGGCACTTAATTCCTAGCACTTGTGGCATTTATTTAATGAACTACATTAAATATGAAGGAGTCGTGGACACCTATCATTTTTCTAGGTACTCCACCTAACCCCTCATCTCCCAAGTGCACGATGATTTTCCACAGAGAACTGCTGCTACTCTGTTAGGAAAGGTTCCTGGAGATGGCAGGTCCAGGCCCTTAATCCTCATTGGATAATCTGCACTGGCCTGTGGCCTGATCTTGACCAATCAAATAGCTTCTTATAAGACTTCGCCTCTTGAGCAAGGAAGAGAAAAATGGGAAAAAAATGGCAGCCCTAAAGATTGTTCTTACTAGGGTTGGTATGAGGCATCTTGTTCAAACCTCCAGCCTCATAGCATCCCTGACCCCTGGTCCCTAGCCCTGCCTCAACCCTGGCTCACTAGCCTCTAAGTGATGCTTGTTGCTCCCTTCCTGTTCCTCCCAATAACTTCCCTTTTGCTGAATTTCCCAGAATCAGCCTCAGCTTGGGTACTGACTAGCCATAATTGATGGCTGAGTCAAGCTAATGGGGAATCTGTAGCTTCCTGTCACCCACCACAGGTGACAGGATTTACACACATGCAACACTGCTGGGTGGCATCCCTGTCGGTGCCTACTGCCCCTTTTGGAAGCCAGATGTGTTATTCCATCTCAACAAGTAAATACAAAGTTTACTTACTGGGCACAGGGAACTCTTCAGACAATTGAACAAACCTGAGCACATAAACTAACAGCATACTCTTCATTGAAATGTAGAAGCTATCCCAATTTACTCGGTGCCCTCTAAAGGTTGTCTCTATGGCCTCCTACATACCTCCTTCTTCACTTTCTCCTCCTCCTCTTCCTCCTCCTTCTCTCCCTCCTCTCCCCTCCTTCTTCCTTTCATTTCTTCCTCCCTCTTCTTTCTCCACCTCCTTTTTAAAAAAATTTATTGTGTGTGTACATATATATATATACATATATATGTATATATATGTATATATATATATATATATATATATATATATATATATGATGCCTATGGGTACCCATACCACCGCATGAGTGTGGAGACCAGAGGACAACTTTGTGTAGTCAGGTCTCTCCTTTCACCTTAATGTGAGTTTCAAATTCAAGTCCTCAGTCAAGGCAAATGCTTTCCCCTGCTGAGCCATGGTGAGCCTGGCCTCCTTCCTCTCCTCTTCAGTCTTCACCATAATCTTCTTCGTTATCTGCCTCTGTAGTTCTTGCCCACCCCCTCTCCTTTCCTCCTCCCCCTTTCTTTACCTCCTCTCCTCCCTTCATCCCTTCTTTCTCCTCCTCCCTCTCTTCCTTTTCCTCCTCTTCTCCTTCCTCTTCCTCCTTCTCCCCATCTTCTTCCTTCCCCCCCTCCTCCAGCTCCTCTCCTCCCCTTCCTCCTCCAGGGAGCTTACTCTTCTCTCTTGAGCCATCATATGCCTGATGCCCATATTTTTATTTCAATACTCTGCATTATCAGTTTATAATCGAAGGGCTTTAAGCCACCTATTGATCTGCTTTTCAAAAACACTTCCATTCTTTCTTAGGACTGTATAATCTTCTTTAGACCAGTTTTCTCTGCCTTGGAAATTCTATCCTTTGAAAATGGTAAATATTGTCCTGTAAAATTTAAAGTAAGATGAAAGGCTCCAGCACTCTAGCGAGCCTTATCCAGGTCAGTGTCCTTTAAGAATACATCACATTCACCTCCCCAGTCACCTGACATGTTTACAGCGCTCTTCTAAAAACCTTATCATGGTCAAGACATACATTGATCGTACAACTTTGGAAACATAGTTGGGAGCTGTGCTTCAGATTCGAAGTATAGCAAGCTACAGGGTGTTTGAGAAAAGACAGCATTTTAAATATGACTCATGAATAAGCAAACAGCCCCTACCACCCAAATCAACTTGAAGAGTAAACACAGAGGGAATGTTTAGTTGAATTTTAGACGTCATTTGACTGGGGGAAAGGGCTGAAACTTATCAGTAGAGAATGAATTATGTCAATACCCCCAAAATGATGCAACTGCAGAGAATTGTCTTCAAGCAAATGTTACCCAGGCAAAGGGTAACTGTTTATGCACCACAGATAAAATATACTACTACAAAGGGCTTTGCCTATGTGAAAGATAACTGGGAGATGCTTTCAAACAGGGAGGATGGATATACATACAGATCTTACTTGCATATTTACAGGACTGTACTTAAGGCTTGTCATGGGAAATAAAAAGGTGCTTATAAATACACTGAGACCAAAAGAAAAAAGAAAAAAAAAAGAGTCAACGGTTAACTCGTTTCTAGCTGTAACTAAGTCTAATCTCCTGGTGTGGAATAAGCATCCAGGGGGCAGTAGCAGTATTCCTTATGGTTGCAATGTAAAAAGAAGGCAAAAAGCATCTCATGGTTTCTAGCCCTGCTTCCTGCATGCTTGGAGAGAGGGAGAGGGCTCTGCTTGATGCTAGTTTCATGTAGACAGAGAGAGATCATNGNGCTTCGAGGAATTCCACCTCCAACAAAATCAATATTCGGTAAACATTTGTTTCGTCCAATCAACTCTTGTGTTTTCTTTCCTAGCCCAGCCTCCAAATGGGCATCAGATAGTTAGTTCATTCAAGCCTCCTTATTGTCTAGAAGGTAACGTTGAGCTACTTCTTAATACTGAGTATTTATATGAAGGTTGAATTCTCTTTTCTACCTCCCCCTACAGATTTATTTGTACATCATATTTAGAGATAAAAGTGGGTCTCTCTGACAACCAGTTTGTACACAATTGAGGTTTGCTGCTACCATTTCGAAGAACTCAGGGACCCAGAGGGAATCTATACCGCTGGGCATCGGACAAGCCATGTGAGTTAGATATTCCCTGTCAACTCTGAGGCTGAAGGCAATGCCAGCAACAAAGCATCGCCTCCAGCCAACCCTTGGAGCCAGGAAACAACACTCCAAGTAGAGCAGGTCAGACATCTGCTAGGTCATATGAAGGGAAGCCAAGATGCAAGGAAAAGGAAACCACAGCAAGAGCAGAAAGGAAGCAGCCGAAACAACCNCCGCACTAATCTTCCCCAAACCGCAAAACAGCTCCATTTCCTAAGTTACAGGGGAATTCTCAGAGAAGTACCCATCCTTCCCCCTGTCGCTCTTAGACAAGGCTTGACCTGGAAAATGGCATTTTGGAAAGTGCTTCACAGCAAACTCCTTTCTCTTTGCTTNGCTCGTAAAATCACTAGGAGAAAATGCATTCTGAGACACAGGCCCCAGTTCAAATCAGGCTAAAANNTCAACTCAGGACCATGNCAGTGTTAAGGTTTCTCATATGTCTTGGTAGCCAGTACCTGCCCTCCCCTGTCTTTGCTAGATTTGAACATGAACNTGAGATATCAGGCGGCAGTTCTTATATGGAAGGAAACCCTGACACATAAGTACTTGTTCTGAGAACTCTGGGTAGACAAACAGTTGTCTCTCCCCAGTCCTTGTCCAGCTATACGCACCTTGCCAGACCACCAGGCTATCTGCAATTAGAGCAGAATTATATACAGCTAGCTAAGAGACACAGGAGGGAACGAGTGAAATTGGATAAGGGTCCAGTAACCCTCTCCTTACAGGTCCTTCCATGAGAAACATCAACAGCCAATAGGCCTCATGATGAGGTTCTCTTGTAATTAAACATGGCTGCTCTGATGAAGATGATGCACTGTATGCTCAGCCCTATACAACAGTTCTTCACTGCATTCTCCCTAAAACTTGTATTTAGTTTCCCCTGACCAGCTACAACTTACTAACATTTCCTTTTCATCTTAGAAAAACATCGCCCATTGACTGGACAATGAAGGGAGAACACCACTCTTGTCAGTCTCTCATCATTGCCCTGTATTTACCAGTGGGCGGAGGATTCCAAGAAGGTCATCCGACAGATGGATGAGAATGAGTATTCAAAATCACTCCTTCTAATTGTTTACCTTATTGACACAATGCACAGAAAGCCACTTGTTAGCAGAGTCAGCCCTACACATGGCACTGGTATGCCAGATTTGAGCCATCATGTCATAGCCTGCCTAGAAAAAGAAGAAATGCTGGGGTCTCATGCGCCAGGAATGAGCAGCCTATTAAGATCTGAAAAGCTGTCATCCACACTGAAAGGACTTGCATCAGCCACCCAGGATATATTTTAAACTGCCTGTCCGCAAGAGAACTTTAATAATGCAGCTTTGCTCTGTCTTGTGAGAGGAGAGGCAATTTTACTTCTTCTATTAACCCAACGTGATTACAATGGCTTATTTCATGGAATATTAAGTTCAAATTCTGCTCCCTGGGAGGACAATAAAAAGAGAGAGAGAATGTGTGTGTGTGTGTGTGTGTGTGTGTGTGTGTGTGCGTGCTTATGGCTTTGCCCAAAAATAGCCACAGGACCACGGTCCCTGGGTACTTTAAGGCATCCAAGCCATCATCTACTATAATTTGATAATGGTGAAGTAAATTAGTGGCCAAATAATAACCTGAAAATATGAGGAGATGGAAAGCAAACGTTTATCTTCAAAGAGGGACAGCATAGCAAAGCCCATGNCCATCTCACACCAATCCCTCTTTTGGAAAACCAAGTCCTTGTTGGAAACCTTTGATGGTAGTGGTTTCATTGTGAGCTGTGGCTAGGCTAGCCGGCCAAATCAATAATCAGCTTGAGAGGCAATGCACAGCTCTAAAGTACCTGAGCTAGAGCAATGGGCATAAAACAGGGCTTCCTCTAAGAATTCCCAGGGAGGACTACATCCCAAGAACTCTTTCAAAGAATAATTGCACTAATGAACAATGGTGGGTCCTTTATAATGGGGTCACCTGGGGTCCTCCATAAGTCCAACTGCAGGATTTTACAGCCAACTTTGTGACTCATGTGCACCTTTTTACTGCAAATGAATAATTGATCAGAATAAGAGCTACAGTTAGCTACCCAATAATCTAAGAGCCAATAGGTACCCTCCACCTGGTTCCCAGAAACCATGACTAACGCTTGCTCTTAATGGCTTCCAGTCTCCATCCAAAATGGCTCCTGTCCTCCAACCTAGTACCATGGACAAGGGGAGAAGATCCTTCTGGAGTAAATAGCAGGAGGCAGGAAGTTCACTCTCCTCNGCTCTGTGCACTATTTGAATAGTACGTGAAATGACAGAAGTTGGACAATTATCTTTAAGAAATGGTATTCACATCATTCATGACATGAAACTATTTCTCTATCTGGTGTTTCCATGGACAATGTTCATTTCACAGGATGGGAGCCACAGACGCTTAACTATTTACGGTGGTAGTGATGTTGGTAGCAATGATGATGGTGGTGGTGACCAAATTAGTCAGGCCTACACCTCACTTGAAAACATCCAAGTCATTTCAAAAAAAAGTCTTTAGATACATGGGAAATAAAACCCTTTCAGTCTCTATATGTGCTTCCTCCCCTCTTCCCAAAGTGACATTTTAAGATAAAACCAAGCTAAATGAGCACACACCAATGGCTCAGAAATGACTTACTACCTGATGGGTGTCATTTGTCACTATTTTTATTTTTTACAGTGAGGAGGAAAAATTACATTTACCTTTAACATTTTTATTTAAGAAATGCAAATGGTAAATGGGATTATAAGCAGAAGTCAATGAACCTGAGGAACGCTGGAAGTTAAATAGTCAAGAGATAGGGCTAAGGCTGTGAAAACGGGTGGGGGAGACAGCATATGAGTACAATAATGCTTATTTCCACTCTCTTTAGAGGAGCCCTCTGTTTGTGGCCTGTCTCTTATACACATCTAGAAAACGGGTGGGGGAGACAGCATATGAGTACAATAATGCTTATTTCCACTCTCTTTAGAGGAGCCCTCTGTTTGTGGCTCACGTGAGAAAACCATCTGATAAGAAGAGCAGGGCTAATGGCAAACGGCAAACATCCCGTCCCGGTGTATTTCCTCAGCCCTGACCTTCAGATCAAAATCATACAGAAATCTGCAAAACCTCCACACATCCAGCACCCCACACTGCCGACGTTTTCAGACACAACAGCCAGAAGGAAGGGAGGAGGGAGAGAAAAAGGCAAAAAGAGAAAAGAAAGAAAGGTACAGCTACTGAAAACAGTTTGCCTTTTGCCTTCAGTGTGTGAGGATTAGGGTCAGCTGAACGAGGGGGCTGCTCTCGTCCTTTCTTCTGCAAATGTGCATGTGAGCAGGCACGTGTGCAAAGAACACACGTGTGTGTCTATCATTTTTATATGTNTGTGCAATCAGGATGAGTGAGGGGGGAGTTCACAGGAGATATATTATATACATACTGTGTGCATATTTAAGACAGAAAAAAAGACTTCAAACGGCAAAAATTTATTGCACTGTGAAATTAGCTAAAATTATGACAACTGTAAGAAAAAAAATTATGCGGGCAAAATTTGGGTCTGGTGGAAGAATTCTTTGATGTCTGGATTCCAATTTAACCCCCGACTGAGTTCTAAGAATCAAATGAACAAAGTATATCATACACCCCAAGTCTGCCTGTCAACGCTAGTCATCATTTTTTATTTTATTCTTTCCAGCTGCATGTATTTACAAGACTCTTCTGACATTTCCTCCCCTCAGAACGTACACACTGACTGCTACGGGCAGTTGCCAAGTGCATTTGTAAAACAGCTCAACCCGTGTTTGTTTATTCATTATGCGCCTCCATCAGTCTCAATAAACAGGTACCACTCTAATTTTTTACATTTGCTATTATGTCAGACCTTCGTATATTTGACTTATGTGTTTACGTGTGAATATAAACAACCCACATTTTTAAAATATCTGAAGGACATGCTGCAAATAAAATGGCGTATTCCCATGCAAAAATTCCCATCCATGCTTGCCTGACTGTCTAGAATAGATTCCAAGGATTTTNTTTTAATGATGAGGGTTATACTGGCAGACTTTTCAAACCATCCCTACATATACAAATAACGTAAGATTCCTATCTTGAGCCAAAACACTGCTTGCATCTGACTGAACATGTCCNCAAATGCATGTTTCACACACATAAGGATAGCAGTAGTGGACAACAGTGCTTACACTGTACCGGAACACTGCTTGCAGATACCACACACAAACACAACGGTACCCGGGTATATGCCTATCAAGTGAGCTAAGTCCCCAAATATTTTAAGGCAGTTATAAATATTTAAAATGTTAATAATAAATCTAGGTTGCTTAAAGAATATTTCCAAATAACATGAAATATTTAGTTTCCCCCACCCAACCCATAAAAAGATAAGATTTATCACAAAATGTTTGAGGAATAATCAGCCATTTTGAGCTAATATATTTTAATATTTATACACATGACACATGCTGAATATAAATGATACACTGTGATTTCCCATAGTGTATGGAATTTATACAATTAGCTGCAAGATCCAATGGCTTCAAGGCACGTAAGGGGCAAACACAGTTACAAGGTTTNGCTGATTATTGTTATAAATCTTATAAAGCGTAAAAGCATTAAAGTATATTCTGTTTACACCATTCATTACAAAGCACAGCATATAAAAGTAGTATTATTTCTTATTAAAAGATTTATATTTTTCTGGCTTTTTTCTTTTATGAGGTAAATTTATTTGCCAGTATTAAAAAAAAAAACTTTCTATTTTTCTACCTCCAAATACATGTTTGAAATATACCCTGAGTTTCAATATCAATTTTCTAGTTATTTCTCAAGGGTTATATTTGTGCACAATAATTGCAGCAAACATTCAGGAATTATTCATTTGGTTTCTCCAAAGTGTTTAAATTGAAAAAAAAATCAAATAATAAAAGCATGATGGGCCAAACTGCTTATTTTCCATANATCTGATAGCCATATACATATGTGTGCACTTACACNTCTATTTCAGTACACCATTAATCAACAGTGACAAAACCATGTTATCAATCTATCTATGCTGGACATTAGATGTTTTAATATTCATACAAACCACATCAAAAATATATGTGTGATTTTGCTTTTCAGAACAAGAGATTCAAGTCTTTCGTGGAGATATTTTGCGATGGGTCTTTCTATGCTTTCTTAGCCATGTGTAATGTTTAAATACACCTGTGACCAAAAAAACAAAAACCCTGCAATAAATTCAGCAACATGCTTCAAACCTTCCAGTGTCTGAATGTTGTTATTTTGAAAGAAGCCAAAGCCTGAAAGCTCTAAAATGGGAAATGAAAGCATCCCAGCATCTGCTGGCATGATCCAGGACTTGTCCACCCGGGAGGAAAGAGGAACTAACCGGGTTCTACAGCTGCTTCTCAAATCAGCTTCCCTCCAGTGATTCCCTGCTGCTGAACCTGAGTTTGTAGGCAGCCAGGAAAAAATATCCGTAAGATTGATCTACCTCTGAGGGAGAACCTCTGGAGAGACACAGAAGTTTTATCAAACCCATGTACACTTCCATCACCTGAGGACCTATTACCTGCAGGAACACTGGTGTGCGCATGAGCACAGGCTAATGTCACTAATGTATTTACCTGCATTGAGACACATACATAGTAAATGCCCTGCCTAGGTCTTGTGTGATCCACACACAGGCTCTATGTTTATGTCCTACCCAGAACAGGTACTCATTAATCTGCATGTCTACATGAGGAAACAGCAGGATCGTGTCCCTTTCTTTCTGCTTTTTGCTGTAACAACTCTGGTTATCAAAAAGAAGGAATTGCACAAGTGAAGAAATGTTTTCTTTCTTTCTTTCATTACCTATGCAATTCACAAAGGTAGGGTAGAAATGCAGGACCATTCTTTCCCCATTCATGTGTCAAATAGGAATACTGGAAAGAACTGGAAAATACTGCTTTCTTTTGCTGTCCTTCGCCATGTAAAGCAAAGGTCTAGATTAAGCTTTGATTCTTTTTTCCAATGGGCCCGATGGTTTTTCTCAGCCACTCACACACACCCACAAACCCACCGAGTAGCTTTACAGTCCACATCTGGCTCCCAAACTGTCACTCATTTGCAAGCAAAGCAGCTTAAATATTGGAAGCCAATTTGGACTTTAAAAAAAAAAAAGCCATGATATGAGAAATCAAGATAAATATGAGCCTTGGTAACTTTATTTTTAATGATGACTTTCAAAAAAAAAAACCTAAGGGAGAGAGATCAGCTGGGTGAGTGTAAAAATTGTTAATCTTAAATTTCTACAAACCCGAATGTCAGAGTAAGCATGTACGGAGCATCAAGCATAACAAAAAGAAACTAGGTGGGGGGAAGGGGTCCCCCGCACTAGCTTCCTTGAATCCCTCTGAATACATTTCACAATTCATCAGTTTTTGTCTTTCCTGCCTCGAATGAGGACAATCAGACCAGACACCCATTAGATTTTTCATGCAATTTTTTTTTCTTGTTCATGACATGTTGGCAGGGAGGATGGCAATTCTGAAATCTTACCAAATGAGAAAAATGTCAGAAGCTGAACTGACAGCTAGTGGTTACTATGGTGATCGGTGATACTGGAAAAATAAAATAAAATAAAATAAAATAAGACTCGGCTAATTCAAAAGGAATCAAGTTGGGTATTTTTAAGCCAGTTGGTAGAGATGAAAACTTAATCCTGATATTGGGACATTATCTTTTCCAGCTAACAGCCAAAGACATCATTTAGCTTAAATAATAACTAAATACATAGCTCNTAATCTTGTGATTAAAAATAATGGAAAGAAANGGTATTGATAAATGGAAGTCAAATACTATTACCAAATGACTATCAGAGAAATATAGAGTATATTTAGTAAAAAGAGGATTTGTGTTGGGGTTTGTGGGGGAGAAATTTACAGTTTTAGAAAAATATTTTTATAAGAAAAAGATGGGAGTCTCATGGAAAAATAAACTTTATGGCACTATAGAGTCAATTAAACACACAGACACATAAGTATGGTATTTTCCTTGTCAAAGTTCTTCAAAACAAAAAGAAAGAAATGTAACTCTGTTTCAATTCCAGTTAATATAATCCAAGTTCTTTTGTTTTAAAGGGTATTTACAGAAAGTCTTATTGTGAGATGTTTTTTCAAGCGTATTTATTCTCCATATTATCATTTTTCTCTTTTGTTAAAATCAAGTTTCATGTACTGATTATTTTTCTGAGCCTCTCACTACCAGTATGCAAAGTGATACTCTGGTAGAAAGAAGAAAGCCCCCATAGGCATCTTTCTCCAACACCAGACAAGGACGACAGTTGTTGGCTCAATCAATTACTACTGCTATTTTTAGGCTCAATGGTCTAAAAGAAGGAAGACTATCATGAAGATAATATTTACAATTAGCTAAAAACATTATTCAATTTTTGGTCTACATATAATATACACAGACTCCAGACAGATGATTTTTGTTGAAGAGAATTTTTAAATAATCAGCTTACAAAGATGTGAGGTTTGTCAGGGGTCAGTCTAAAAAGAAGGCTGCACAGACAGATAATCTCTGCTCTACAATAAAACTTTATCAAGGCTTCTCTTCACGCCCACACTAAACTATTCAGGACATAATGGGTTAATACCAAAAGTGGACATGAGAAGACCAAAGTAGCTCTCATTTTGAAACAGTGTCATCTGAAAATACTCTATGCTTGCATATCTTATCTATAGCCCACACTCCCAGATCTAGCCCATATATTTTTTTCATTCGCTATAGCGACATTAAATTATCTACTGCATCTTTTTTCCTACTAAATCAAATCTTTGGAGAGTTACAGGTAACTAGCAAAAACAAGATTCTTATTTATAACCTCAAGGTAGTATTTAATGCAAGGGAGGGGGTGTTAGTAAGGAAGACACTCGGGGAGAGATTATGTATATATATATATATATATGCACAGTCCTATTGGCTAAGGGAAGCACTTCACCACTGAACAGACTACAATGCCATCTACTGGGAAAGCAGAGCTCAACCTCATTGCCAAGAGCAAAGCTAGTTTAAAAGGCTGCTAGATGGACTGGAGAGACACCCAGTCCTATACCCATCACTGTTCTGAATGATAGGAAATACATGTATGTATCATACACATATGCATGTACATATATATGTATATGAATGAAACATCAGTCCCTACTATAAACCACTGTGTTCTTCCTCTGAGGTCCCCTCCCAGATTTTTTCCTTTTTAATTTTCTACAAAGTCCTGCCGTCTTCAGGTCCCTTCAGCCACTCTTTGGGAACAAACCACACCCAGAAAATAGACTCACAGCGCGTGAGTGACCTTGGGGTCCATTTCTACAATCTCTAGCTTGTGAATTTTACAAGCAGCTTGTGTTACAATCCACTCTGCAGAGTTTGGTTTTTTTTTATTTTTTTTTTTCCTCTCTCTGTAAAATAACAGCAGGAAAGCCGACCATCCTGGTGGAGCGGGAGTGGGGTGGGGGGGTGAAGAGCCAAGACAGAGAGCCCTGGCCTCNTAAGCATCAGGTCTCTGAATGTTCTTGAACCGTGTGGGATGCCGCGTCCAAGGTGCCTCTTCAAACATCAACATCTGCCCAGGCTCTAGGAGTTGTTCTCACATTTCTACCTGCACATCCTTTATTCATCTACACGCTTCTCTTTCATTTTGTCCTCCCTGGGACACAAGCTTCAAAAACGAGATGCTTAGGATCGCCATTTCTGATTCTACACACAAAGCTGTTCATGCTAAGGGAAGGGAGAGCTAAGAAGCTAGACAAGTCAGCTACACCTCCAAGAAAACAAAGCTATAGTCTCACAACTGCTTTGAAAAAAAATTATAAACTCAGTGCACACCCAAAAGTCTCTGACATTTTCCAATTGCATATACGAACATAAGAAACAGCAGGAATACACAACTTGCTGTTAAGGCCAGGAATTCTTTATTACAGAGGTGATTCTGTGTAGTATAGAATGACAACCAGAATCCCTAGTCTCCACTCATGGCTATAGTGACCAGTTAATCTCTCCAGACATTGCCTGCAGGGTGTGTGCGCAGAAATAACAGAATCCTCCCTCCCCATTGGTAACACTACTATAGAGTACCATTTAGAGGAACTATTGTCTAGCTGACTTTGAGTCATAGACATGCACTCAGTGTACATGAGAGTCCAGAAACCTGCATCATGTAAATTCTTTNAACTGCGGGACTAATTGGAGATCCCAAAACTTTCCAAATGCCTCCCTGGAAAGTGCTCATAGTGGAGGGGAAGGGGACGGTCACCTCATGGATGGGAGCTGTTAGACATGTTCTCAGAAGAGCAGGGGACAAATGTGCCACCATGACAAGATCGCAGGGAACAGCATAGAGAGGAGGTAAGAGATGAGAAAAAGTCAGAAGTTATTATTATTAGTATTTACTCAAAAGTGAAATGTAAGGAATGTGTAAATATGAATCCTTTGTTGCTTCTAAAATAGAAAGATCCTACCAGGAAGCAACAAAATTTTAATTCCCTAAATTAGGGANGTCATTAACAACTTTGTTTTGAATTTTAAAAACAGTATCGGGACTGGAAGAAATAGAAGAAGTAGAATCAGGGGAGCCATGGGTAGTACATTCAGGAAGACTAGAAAGTTTGGGGTGTAGATCAGGGGTGGACCAATTGCCTAGATCCCTAGCACAAAATAAAATAAAACAAGGTGTGTGAGGAGAACTACTGAAACTAAGAGACATCAAGATCAGGCACAGAAGAGCGCAGACCTGTATTAATCTGAAATGTTCATGACCAGGAGTGAGCCCTGGCAGGTACCATTTCTGAGTGTGCACTGACTGCTTTCGGTTTCTCCCACCGAATGCCATGCACTATTGTGCTGTGTCAGATACACACAGCTGCTTTCACTGCCTTCTCACATCTACCAGGAATCTCCGAGTTTACTAGGTGGCAAGGTTTCCGTGGGATAATAATNCTTCTGTGGGATTCACACTGGACAGTTGGGCAGCTGTGTCTGATACCCTTTTTAGCAACATTTCTGTGTGATACGCCAGTGAGGTTGAGAATAAATTTTGTACATCTGACATTTTTTTTTCCAATATTCTAAAATCTTGCTTTTCCTTGTTGCAAGAGAAGGATATGTGGGAATCAGAACAAACTGAATAGATGCAAAATATATTCACTCTTTTTTAAAAAAATGCAGTCACTGGTGCCACCTTCTATGAGGCTGGTGGCTTTGTGGAGTGTTTCTTTCTTTGAAAGAACTGGACCACACATACGCCCTCATTCACAGTGACTCTATAGATGAACTGTCTCCGTATTTTTAAAGAAAACTCAGCTTGTGCGGTCCGCTGATAGCTCAGAGAAACTCCTGAACTATTTCACATCTCATTCACATAGCGGATGGGGCCACAGTGCAGAGCAGAAAAGCCCCCTGGAAAAAGAGTTCCGTTTGGTGGTGACATACAGGGAAGTCTCTACGGTGTCTGTGTTGAGTTTCTTAAATGAGGCTGGATCTCTAAGGCAGTGCTCAGAGGTTTCATGGACCCAGGAAGTGGTAACTGAAAAAGTTCATTCACATACATACACACACACATACACACACAAACACACACACACATACACATACACACACAAACACACACACACACACACACACACAGGGGCGGTGGGGGGGGCGGCTACCTTGCTATAACCCTAAGGCAAGTGTTTGGCATCTGAAGAATAAAACGTCCCTTGCTTCCTTGTCCCACTTTTGGACATCTTTACACACACTTTTAAATTTCAAGAATCTTCACATGCTCTTGCTTAGGTTGGCTCTCCTAAGTTGGCCTTTAAATTTCTTTTTATTTGTTCACCTTTTTTTATTATTTAAAAAAGAATCTGACCATTACCTTTTATGGCTGTCCAGGAGTGTATCCCTTCAAGGTTCTGTTTTGTTTTTGTTTTTGTTTTTTTTTCTGTTCCTTACAGGGATCACCTGGTCAGCACCCCGTAAATTGCCCACACCTGACAACCTTCACATCCCTCACCCCCTCCTCTCCAGACAGAGCAATCCGTCTTTGATTCCATAGGAGGGGTGTGTGTGCACAAAATGCTGGTGGAATCCAACCTCCTTCAGCATCTCAACTTTCATCGCCAGTTGCTAAATTAGCTAATGATTAATTAGTTAATGTTTTCAAAGCATTTTGAGGATGAAATGTGTGGCCTGAGTGCTAAGTATAAAACAGCATTAGTTACCTGACTCCACAAAGAGTAATTAGCTGTGGGTGGAGGTTCCCCCACACTGATCAATAATGTCCCTGGGATTGTATAGTAGGAGTGTAAGACCCACCTCATGTTTTAAGGCTTTTATGCCCTGAGACATGAAGAAATCCCTACTGCGGTTCATTGCTGGGTAACTCTTGGCTTTCAGTGTGGCTGGAGGGGGACAGTGATGTCATCTATACAGAATGCAGCATTTTTGCTGTCAAAAAAAGCTTGAAAGGATTATTTAACAAAGCTAAAAGTAAAACTAACTCTTGGAAAGCGCAACAGAGANGCGATCAGTGAACTTGTGCTTAAGAAGAATTAAGCTTTTAAAGTTTTTTCCCTCCTCTAAAAAGCTCTTTAACGGTGGTTCTCCAGGTGGCCTCTGGATTTATTGTGAGATTTCACTTTGATGGCTATGAGTCCTCATGGGGACCATTATGTCAATAATTTCTACGGCAACATTTTATTCCAGGTACAGAAATGACTTAGAAGATAGAGACAGGGTCTGGAAATTCCAGGATCCTATTTTAAATGGCCCACACCAACCTCTATAGACTGAAAAAAGATAGCTCTCACCATCCCCCAAGCCCCTTTGCTGCCCAAGCTGAACACACAGACCTTTCTGTAAAGTTTCTTGGATGCCAAGGGACCAGACAAACTCCTCAGAAAAGTCTAGGACTTTCTTCTGTTCATTTTCCGAGATTTAAATACATAAGGCCATGGAGATTATGAGGCTGAGACAGACAAGTGGATACTATCTTTTTGCTGTCTACCAGAGGGTCTCAGTCATAAACACTGCAGATTTGGGTCGCTCTCTCTAATGCCTGAGATTATTATTTTTAGTCCAGGTTAAGCAAGCTATAGCCTTCCAGATTAAAGAATATTGCATGGTTTTTGTTTGCTTAAAGGCTGGGGTCTTGCAGCTTGGAGATTTGTTTGGGTTTAGGTTGGCGGCTTTTTTTCCTCCGAGGAGGGCAATTTCAAAATGATACTACAATGCTGATTTTCTGAGACCGTCATAGAAACACTATTAAGGTGTCAGTCTCCAAAGAGGCAGCATTAATAAATGGGCCCTACCTGCCTAGCAAAGCATACAGACCACTCAGCTTAGAAAATAAAAAGTTAACCTAAACAAAAGGAATTTTACGCATGGGAGCATATGTTCCTGTGTATTCAGAGTCTCCAGGAATGAATTTACATGTCAAACAAACACAATGGCACAAGAGCCACATATATGTATATGTACATATATATCCATCTGTGTTTCAGACAAGTATATGACATACAATCACACACACACACACACACACATACACAATGTACATATATCAATAGAGCATTTGCTCAACAACAACAAAAACAATGGCGTGTGTGCAGATTGCCAGAACTAAATATTGGGTACCAATACTAATAAAAGCCTTTTGCATATTCACAAAAATCTATCTGCCAGAAAACAGCAGAATCATCTGGAAGCAAACTGAGAAACAAGCGTAGGGGAGAAACGGGACCCACTACCAGANGACGGCTTCATTTCCCATGAGGGTATAAAACAGCAGACACTTGAAATAATTTGCAAATAACAGTAACACAGCTCTTTAATTTTTCTCAATGAGTAGGATTTAGAAGGAGAACTGCTCAAGGGCAGCTCTTACTTCCAAGGTCCCTCTGAGTGGGTTGGACAAGGGTAAGGAAAGAGAAGTGGGCAGACAGTCCAGTTGGTGACTGGAAGNTGGAAGTGAGGTTCCTTCAGAGAGCTCAAGGATCCTTTAAAATTCTTATCTAAATCAGGTCCCCTTCTGACTTTCTTTTTCTTATAATTGAACAAGTGTTTAACTGTATCGCCCTGTCACAGCCGTTCCAATACATGAACCGCGCTCAAAGTAACAGCTTTCGTTACACGTTTCTGTGCCGAGGAGTTTCCGTACACTGTGATAAGAGCCTTCGTAGTTTGGTACTGCCTGCACGCTGAAAATAAACCCGGCATTTTTAGATTAGTTTTTTTTTTTTTTCATCTGACATGTATGATTTTGGCAAGACAACAGAGTGCTTGTGATTCCATACATACTAATCTGAGTACAACATCTTAGTTTATTATTGTTTTTCAATATTATCTCACTCTTTGGGGCCAGACAAAAATAAAATTGAAGTTGGTTCAGCAAAGAAGGCCTGAACAACTGTCATGTAGCTTAAACAAATCGTTATCCACGGACCAAATGCTAATGCAATTTTTTCACTTCTACAATATCTCTGTGACAATATATCAAATATCCAAATATTATATGGGGCAGAGGCCATGCAGTATCACTTGGTGAGAGCTGTTGAAGAAGGAAACATGGGAAAAGCATGCGGTACAGATTTTTAATTCGATTGTTTTGTTTCAGACTCAGGAACACTTGGTCCTTCAGCCCTGAGTTACAGTGGGGTGTTTCCAACCACAGGTAACTGACTATCCCTGAAATAACCACCACAGTTTCTGACTTCAGTTGTCCCTTCCAGAAATGTTTCATATCGGAAAAACCCAGAAATTACAAAATGCTTTTATCTGAACCAGAATAAAAAGACAAAACAGAGAACAGTCACACATCTCCTTTAAATGAGCAGGAGTGTTTGTCTGGACAGCATGCCATTGTTTCAGACACTGTAAAGGGGACGACTGTGACCTCGCTTATTGTCTTCTGTCACAAACAAAATCTTCCTCTGTGGCAATTGCCTTCACTGCCTCCAAGTCATCATCCTTTCACAGGTTGCCTAAAATCTTTCCCTCTTGCTTCTTGGACCCCTTAAATGAGTGGACTCGGTGTTAGCCCCTTGGAGTGCTGCTCTGTGCTTTCCATTTTAATAACAAACAGACACCTCCTGTCTCTTTATATTCCACAGACCCTCCCTCTTTTCTGCAATCTGAAGGCTGCTGTTGAAAGCACTGAAAACCTGGAAAGAGTTTGGGGTGGACTGGCCAACCCCCTTTCATTTCCTTCAGATGTTTACAATCTAGCACCTTTCTGAGACAAAGATGGAGGGGGCTATTTTTCCCTTTGACTGAAGGGTGAGACAGGGGGGTATTAAAAACTGATCAATGTAATTTTTTTCTCAGAAGTATTTGCACATCTGTGAAATAATGTAATTTCTTTACCAAAAAAAACTTTTTATATGACATTCATGATTATAGCCTGATCTGGAGAATTACTCAAATATAAAATTAAATGTTCAGAAACTAGCTGTGCTGTGGATGGCTGGGCTTGCCCCAGCTGTGCATCAAACTTACGCAATTCTATTAAAAGTCTAAGACNCAGACTTTCTAGATTGCAGTGAATCCCCCCCCAAAAAAAGAGGAAATGGTATTTCAAAAGGAAATGTGAGGGGCTACTTCTTTTTGGTTTCATTTTCTTTGGATGTGCCTCCAGGGGCCTGAAGAGACTCCAGCCAATTGTTCAAAACCAATAACAACAACAAAGAGTGAAAGGGAGGGCCCCAGCAGAAGAATGACAGCGGCTGATAAAGCAGGTAGCCCCGTGTGTTATCACAGGGTTCAGAACAATCTGTGACTCGGAGAAAGTTCCGAACCTTCAAAGTTAATTCTTTTGTTCCAGTGAAATTGCTTCAGTTTGAACGTGAGCCATCTGTCATTTCTCCTTGGCTGCTGTATTCCACACGGCTTTCATGCTGCTCTCACTCTCGACCCCCTTTCCCCGAACCCATGGAAGCAAACTGCTCCTTGGACTGATAGGAATCCACCTCCTTAGGCACAGTCTTTAAAAAGCCAACTCTCCCTGACCCCAGAGTACTGGACAGTTTTTCTTCTTGTGTACACGATCTTGCACGGTCCCCTCCAAATCCATCTGCATAGAAGATCCCAATGCGGTTTTCACCACATCCACCCTCAGCCCGTGTCTTGCACCATCAACTCGAGGTAATGTATCAACGATACAGAATATAATGGAGACCCCAGAAAATAAAAGACGTTTACATCCCTTTGAAGTTATAAACCTAGCCCCACAGTCCAAAGTCTGCTACTCGCCACATCTGGTTCTTCTAATAAAATGAATTTCTAAAATATTTACTGGTTTAAAAATAAGCCAGGACCTTTTATGGGTTAATACTATTCAATTTTAAGTGGAAAGAAAAACACAATTCTCAATAATTTTATGGCAGGAATTAATAGTCAGGTAATCTCAGGATGGAGAAAAGTGGGTAAGAAAGGGATATGTGGTTACTGTTCTGAAAACCAGGGAATGACAGAAAGCAGGGGATATTGTTTATGCTGCCTAAGACAGACAGACTTTAATAACACTTAACAGAACGACACACATAATGATCTCAGAAAGCACTTCTCCAGCCTCATCCATCATGCCGAGGAGAAAATGAAGCCTTCGACAGCATTAGGAATTATTCTGGATCTTGTCAGTAATTCTCAGCGTCTCTCTACTATCACAACACAAATATGCGTGCGTGAGAGACACTGACCATTAATCTATACAAGGTTCCAGGTGTGTGTGTGTGTGTGTGTGTGTGTGAGAGAGAGAGAGAGAGAGAGAGAGAGAGAGAGAGAGAGAGACTGACAACAGCATGCAGAGATATATTACCCCTTCCATGGAGGAACAGCACCCATGAAACCTCACTAAATAAGCCAAAGGAAACTAGAAAACTACATGGGTAGAGAAACAGGACCTTAAGAAATCAAAATGTTTTCTGTCAAAAATGAAAGAGAGCAAGGCAATGTCCCCAGCGCAGTGCCCTAGCTAGGTCAGTCACCAACTATAAATGTCATAGCCAGGGAGCCAGCCCCTCCCTGATGAAAAGTTTCTATGAAGTTGCAACACACAGGCAGCATCCCTACATAATAAGACCTTGCNTGATGAGAAAATGATGGGTTTCCCTTTGCTGCTACAAAGACANGCAAAAAGGTCTACTTTCTGTCCTTCAGCCGAGTATCAGACTGAGCACCTGGGCTGTTTGCTTCACTGGGCTGTTGGTTTGTTCGCTGTAAAGTTCTCATTGATTCAGACAGGGTGGGGGTGAGGGGCAGGAGAATCACAGAATTATTAAATAACCAGTTTATTCACAGATACATCTGGCTTTGACAGCATATCACTGGTAAAACCAATTTGAATTCCCAGTTCTGAGAAAACAAGCAACAGCTTGAGCAGCATCCTCACAGTGAACTCTGTGCTCTGTGGCATGGTGGCCATCCTAAAAGAGACTCCATTCCAAAAGAAAAAGCTTGTAAATATTTGCAAGACAAATTCTCACAACATTCATCTGAGTCCACTCCCAACTGATTTCTATACGTGCTCTGTGAAGATGAAAGTGTGCTGGATGTCTAGTTTATGATAAATTAGAATGACAACTTCCAGAATCATCAGCTCTACACAGACATGCTCCTGTGGAAACTCTGGGAGCTAGTCAATGATAACAACAGAAAGCCAAGTGTGGTCTTGTCCGATGAGTGNGTTGCTTAAGAAGGGGTGAACTAGAGGGGGTGCATTGGAGGAGGGCCAGAAGGAAGCCAAAAAGAGGGGGGAAAGGAGACCAGAAATGCAATAATTAAAATACACAAGTGAGGAAATGCCAATATCAGCTACTAGGAAGTTCAAGGTCATCTAAAGTATCAGACAGGACCTTTCTTTTTGATAGAGTAAGATGAAATACATTGAACAATTAAAAAGCAGGCCCAAAGCCCTTGGAAATTGGCCTTTACTGATAAACAGTTTTGTCTCATTTTCAACAATCAACATTTGAAAGACTGTTTAAAAAAAAAAAAAAAAAAAACTTTCCTGCCTCTTGAGTAGCCAATTCAAGAGGAAATTCGTATGTTAAGTATTCAATTTAGGCTGGGATGTGTGACCCGGCACCCCTTATCCCCAGTTGGAAAAAGAGATTATTATTCACGAGGAACAAATGCACTGCAGGATTAAAAACAGCTCCCAGGAAGTGGATGCAGCCTGGTCCCTCCCCTCCATCTCCGCCCCAGCCCACCTTCCCTGCCTCCCCACCCCACCCTGCCTCTCCTCCCACCCCCAGCGCAAGCTATAAAGCAGAAATGTCACTGGGAGCTTCATCGAGGCCTGGCAATGGACAGATATTTATACTGAATAATGCTCACGTCAGAAATGAGTAAAACCAGGTTTAAAATTGAGGTTTTCACAAAATAATGAAGAGGAAATGTCACGCTGGCAGCGGTAACGGCATAAATTGTGCTTATTTATTCATTATCCNTTTTTCCTCTCCTTCCTCCCTGGAAACGTAATTTTTATTTTTCACGATCTACTTGCATGAAACAGAATGGGGCTTTTACTCTAGTTGTTGCTTTCTCGGAGCCCAAGACCAGAGACAAAGATGATCTTTAAAGATTTAAGAACACAACAGTAATAAAGAATGCAGCCAGAACGCATTTCCTTCTAGATTTCAGTTCAAAGAGACAAGGTAAACATGATTCGCCCAAACAAAATTACCTGCAGCTTTAACTTTTACCTTATCTAATTGAACTACAGAGAAAATATCAGGGAAAAATGTCACTTGCCCAACAGTAAACACACGCTGGTAGCAAAGGCAGTGGGG
>LZPO01055291.1:133521-144090 GCA_001675575.1 Neotoma lepida
TTTTTCGAGACAGGGTTTCTCTGTGTAGCTTTGTGCCTTTCCTGGACCTCACTTGGTAGCCCGGGCTGGCCTCGAACTCGACATCTTCTTCTATGCTGATTTCCTTTCCACTGTGTATCATACATAACAAAGCACACTGCCTTACCAACACAAAGCCTTCCACTCTACTGGAAGCAATGGATTGATTTAAAATAGTCTCCACCACCCCCTAAATGATGTCATAATCTTGAATTGAATGATAACACAACTTGACAAATTTAACAATGAAGAGGAAAGACTGCAAATCAATAAACATATGCTGGACCAACGGACAGTCAACAATCAATCAACTGAAGAAATTACAATCTGCAGGGAAACCATCGTGACCCAACTTGGGAAATGGACCCATCTTGAATTCTGTTGAACTAACTATCTGAGATCACGATACCATGATGAACTCTATTTATTCTTCAATCTAAATTTGTAGGGATTGTTTATACTGTTGGGGGTTAATCTATGTGCACTGAATATCAGCCACTTCAGGGTACCTTCCAGATTCTTCTATCATCTTGTAAGCTCATTTAGTTGATGTCTAGCTTCCAACAAATGATCATGACTTCTATACTGTTTAAGATGAAGTGATTTATACAAAATGGAAAATTGCTGTATGGGACATAGACACAGTTATAACTAGAAAATTAGCATATTGTAAAGAAGACATATTATGAGTTGGCATCTTCGAAAAAGATGTCTAAAGACTAATGAGATGAGCTTCTATTTGCTGNCCAACAGCTNTAGAACATCTTACATACTGTGGAGTAAATTAACTGGTGGGCCTACTAGCTGACAACAAGCTTGGGCAAAATGCTAAATGGTGTAGTCAAAACCCATGAATGCTGCCCTAGAGTCAGGGGTCCTGTGCTTTAGCACTACTGTATGAACTTGATAGTTTCATTGCATTTCTCTTGGCTCCAATTTCCTTATGCCAACAATGAACATTCATCAATATTATCAGCAATTTCCATTTCTTTGCAAAAATAAGTAAAATAATACGTGAAATACTCTTCCCTTCTACAATGGAAGGGGCCAAGAGCCTCCCGGTGTGTGTGAATAAAGTCTGGGGTCAGTGGAGATAAGTTGCGAGTCCTCTGGTCCTAGCCCCTTGGCCACTAAGGTTCCCTAACCACTATATGATTGATTCTCAACTCCCTTGGCTATCATGCAACACAATACATAATGACCAGAATGTTTGGTTAACCAAAAGTCAAACTAGGGGCGATAATGAAACAGGATTTTGTGAGACTAAAATAGTAATAATTATACCAATAGCTTTTGTAAGTGTGTAGAATACACTCAATGATCAAAAGTCTTCATTTAGTGTGTGTGTGTGTGTGTGTGTGTGTGTGTGTGTGTGTGTGTGTCTGTGTTCCAATACACACATTCCACTGAGTACTATGGAGGTGAGAGGACAACTTTTAGGAGCTGGTTCTCTCCTTCCACTGAGGGTTCTAGAACTCAAATTCAGGTTGTAGGGCAAGCACTTTTATGCACTGAGCCATCTTGCATACCTACAAAGTCTTATATAGCATCCATACTCATCTGCTACTTGAAAGGATGCTGAAGTGAATACACACCCACATACACACATACACAATTATACCCAGTGTGGATTTTTCTGGGACTTTTCAGTTAAAATTATTTCTTTGGAGAAGGGAAAACCCAAACTCTGATGTCATCATTTAAATCACAAACATCAAGATTATAAAAATAAATGTATTTTTATAGCATAAGAATCTAAGAAATTTAAATATTAGATCATGAGAGCAATTTTCCTCTTTTATGTTAATCCACATTTCAATTCCAAAATTGCCCCGTGAAAATAATGTCATTTTTCAATTTCATTTTTATCAATTCATACTTTTACTTTTATGATTTCTTTTATGTAGATTTTTCAAATATTTATCATTCCTCAAATGAAGAAAGGCAAAATGTGTTTTTATATACTCTCATTAGTGATTATGTTAAAATAAAATGTATAATGCAGTTCTTAATAATGTACTGATCTAAGATTAAAGTTTTTGCTTAAAATTACCTCTTCATAATACATCATGCAAAAATGATGAGCTGATTTTAAAAATTCCTAAGAGGGTTGACAACATTATAAATTACTATGAAAATGATCCCTGGGTCAAAAAGGTTGGTGATGCTGATCTCAGGGGTCTATTTCAGCTCTACAGGTCTCTATTTTAAATGAGACACCTCTGACTTTTCTAAATTAGTGGAAAGTCAGCTCACAGAGACTGCCAAGTCCCCCAACTGTCCTACTTACTTCTTTCAATTCACCTGAACAGAACAAATCATGCCTGAAAACTTAGACACATGAAAATATGGAAATGTGCAAAAGAGATAAATGCATTTCAAATGTGAATTTAGCCACTGTGTCTTCTCCTTCCTCATTATGTATTTGCTGGGTTGGCCATTTACTCTCTCTATATATATATATATAAATGCAACATTTTTCTATGAAGAACCTGATGGGAAATCTTTCAAATTTTGTAAGCCACTCAGTCTTTATCCCAACTATTTAACTGCCCTTGTGGTGAGAAAGAAGAATTCAATAATACATAAATCACTGAGCATGGCTGTGTCCCAGTAAAACTTTACGTATAAAACAAGCAGCAGGCAAGACTCAGCCTACTGGTCAACTCCTGATCTACAATAACTTATTAATACTATTAAAATATGGAGAAAATGGCACTATCCAGTAAAAGNGGGACAGTTGGTGACTATTGTGAACGCAGGTACATTAGGATTTTAATCTGTGTGATTTGGATTTGGGGGAAGGGGTCNGTGCTCAGCATCTAGATAAGTTTTGTTCCTTCAAAATGAAGTAAACACAAACCACAGTAGTTCCCCTGCTTATTTTNAATCTCACTGCCCATGGTTTAGATATCATAGTTACTCATAGTCCAAAAAATCTTAAGTGAAATTTTCCAGAATGAATTCATAAGGCTTAATTGTGTACTACTCTAAACACCATGATGCAATTGTGAGCCACCACACTCTACCCTTTCCTTAGTACATCTACAAGCCCTACCCCATGGGGGGGGTAGGGATGATCAGACTGAATATTCTCCTATTGCACTGCCTGTGTTCAAGTGACTAACCCTTACAGAGTGGCCTAATACACTGTTGTCATGTTCATGCCATCTGCCTCAGTTCATCTCATCACATAAATATTATATCTCATAGCATTATAAGAAACAGCTCAAGAAGGTATTTAAGAGACCTGCTGTCCACATAACTTTGATCATAGTGCATTGTTATGTTTGTTCTATTTTATTTGTTCTTGTTAATTTGTTATTCTACCTAATTACAAATTAAGCTTTATTAAGGATACATATGTATAAGGAAAAGTACCTAGCCATGGTATCAGGTGTCCACTGATGNAATCTAAAATGTANTTCCTGTGATAAAGATTACCAGACCTTGCTCTCTCAAGGTAGAGATCAGGTCATGTTTTGTAGATAAGGAAATCCAAGCTTCCAGGCCCTGGCTTTTCCAGGGTTTCTGGATGACACTAACTTTCAGAGTTTGTGACATATCTGGCTGCTGCATCAAATTATAGTATCCCTTAAAACACATTCATGGCCAGCCATGATGGTTCACATCTGTAATCCCAGCACTCGGGAGAAAGAGACAAGAGAATTGTAGCAAGTTCAAAACCAACCTGCTGCCATAGCAAATTCCAGGCCAGCCACAACTGCATAGCAAGACACTAAAAACATGTTCTCAAAAACCCAACCCCAAGCACNTGCACACNTACACACAATTATACATACACACAGCATGTCTTGAAAACAAACCAATGTCATAGGGGTGTTAGTGAGAAGCTTAAGAGACAACCNGAAGTAGCAACAACTTTAGCCAAGTTCTGAAGTCCTGATTGACAAAAGAGGCTTAAAGAGCTTTGGCCTCAACTAAATCATTTGCAACAATATCTCCATTTAAAATGGGAAGGGGTGGGCATGGGGCCAGGCAGATAGCTCAGTGGGTAAAAGCCTTTCCCACTCAAACCCCAGGACCAGAGTTTAAATCACCAGTGCCCATTTAAATGCTGGCTGGGTGGGTGGCCACTTACCACCCCAGCACATGAGATTTCAACAGGGAATCTGGGGACCAAAGCGGCAAGCTACACTAGATCAATCAGTGAGCACTGTGTCCACAGGAGATCCTGCCGCATAAATAAGATGGGAGAGGTCAAGGAAGACATTTAGCATCGACCTCTGAGCTCTACATGCACACACTCATCCACACAGTCATACATACCACCTACGTATACACAAGACATGACTGGGTTCTTTGCAACAAAGATGTCTGTTTGTCCTTCGGACCATCAATTCTGCGGGTGGTCAGGATCACAGACATGTCCATTCTACAGTGGAAGCTCCTCCCATTTCCACTCTCTTTTAAACTTTACATTTATTCATTGTGTATATGTGTCCATTCATATGCACATGTATGCTTTGTTGCGTGTATAGAGGTTGGAGGACAACTTGTAGGAGTCGGTTCACTCNATTCACCATGTAGGTCCCAGGGATCAAATATNGGTCATCGNGCTTGACTGCAAGTGTCTTTATCCCTGCCTTGCAGCGCATCCAAGTGCAATATCCATGTGCTACTCCAAAGCTTTACACAAACAAAAGCCCCACACATAAAATAATCATATCACATCTATCATGGCATTCACATGGAATTCTTTACACTATAGTGACAAAATTTCTCTTGGCAGTGATAATTACCATTCAAGAGCTGTTTTCATAAAATAAGATGCAGATTATTAAGTTATCTAATAAACTGAGTGTTTGATTTAGCATCATGAAAAGACAGTGGGGTCAGTTGATGTTATCTTAGTTTATTTTCCATTGGTGTGACAAAGATCATGACCAAAAGGAACTTGGGAATGAACAGGTTTATTTGGCTTACAGCTTACAGTCCATCGTCAGAGGAAGCCAAGGCCACAGGGGAGCATTGCTTACTGGCTTGCTCCTCATGTCTTGCTCAGATTGCTTTCGTATAGCAACCAGGACCACCAGCCCAGGAATGATACTGCCCACAGTGGGAAGAGCCCTCCAGCATCACTCATTAAGCCAGAATACACCCCCACAGCCTTGCCTATAGGCCCATCCAATGCAGGCATTTTCTCATTCAAGGTTCCCTCTCCCCAGATGACCCTAGCTTGCATAAAGTTGACAAAAAAGAACTAGTCAGCACAAATGTGTTCCTTAATAGTTTAACCTCTAATGGGGGAGGAGGGAGCGAAGGCTGACTTATTCTATGGTATGTATTTGCCAAATGACTGCTTAAGACACTGTAGGAATGCAGGCTTGTGGAAGGCAGGATGAAGAAAACCAGTGGCAAAACCATGACATCTCATGGCACACATCAGCAATGTAGGCAACCAGACTCCAGAATTGTAATCTTCCAAGTGGGTATATGTATGTGCAATATGGGGGAGGTTGCATGCATTGGTAAACACACACAAAAGCCAGGGAAGGACAACATGTGTTCTGCTCTGTCACTCTCTGCCTATGCCCTTGGCATAAGGTCTCCCACAGAATCTGGAGCTGGCCTGGCAGCCATCAAGCCCAGAGATCCTCCTGCCTCTGCCTGGCACAGCTTTGCAGTTATAGGTATGCGTACCAGGTCCCCTTCTTTTTATGGGTGCTGGGGATTTGAACTTCAGTCTGCATTCTCTCACAGCAAACACTCCTATGCCATTGCTCCAGCCTTAATACTCCTACTTTAAGTTAGTAGTGGGACTCTAATCTTTATTTCTAAGGACTTGACAATTTATTTTCAATAAGCAGGGAGAATAACAGGGAGGAATTTTTCATTCAAGAACACTTCTTAATTTTGCAACACTGTATTCTAGGTTGCATTATTCAACTGATAGGCCCATCAAAATGATGGATCAGTGATTTGGAATGAAGCCAGATATAAAAGGAAAAAATAACCACAATAATGAATATTATTAAATTGATAATCCCATCAGGCTCAAAAATCCAAAGAATCAACTTAATAAGTAAGACACCAAATAGGAAAATGCAGTTTCTTCTACACCAGCAGCACCTTGGTTCCAGCAAATATCACACAAGACATTAAATTAATGTTGCTAATTTGAACTTTAATGCATTTTATAGTAAATTTATATAGAAATCTGTAAATCTAGCTCAGTTTTACAGCTGGATAAAAGCTAAATGCATAGGAAATTAATACCTAATTCAGTGTTTGCCCAAACTTAAATAATATGCTATGTAAAAAATCATTAAAATAATTTCCATCAATTCCAGGAACCTAAGGACATTTCTGTTTTAAGAAACATTACCTTTATAAGAACCAGATGGGTTCCTACAAAGAACTGGCGGTGCACAGCTCCTTCCTACCAGGACTCCTTATGCTGCCTGGAATGGAAGGAGCCTTCTTGGAGCCATGGAGGCTGGCTCATTAAAAGTTGTACTTGGCATGGTTCTTCAGCTGCCCTGAAATAGTCTTGACAACAGGTAGAATCTTTTTGGCATATCCCTGAACCCCAAAGGATCCCCTTGCCTAGTTCATATGTGTCTTGTCTCTAAATGATGAGCAGCACTTCCTCATAGTCACATATGAAGACCACAGAACAAGATGAAATCAGTATTGCTTTGTAACTTCAGATAAACTCGGCTCAGTGCAATCCACTTCTTTGTATACAAGCACTTATTAGGTAAAAGACATTTATGAGGCATTAAGGACTGGCAGCTAAATTAGGTTATAGTCTATGCTAAAATGCAGAAGCAATGTTATTCAGGCTATCCAGTGACTTCTGTGACATTTTAAGTGCTGGCCTGGGGCTGAGGCTCAGAGGTAGGGAGTTCATCTAGCACTAGCAAGGCCTTGGACTCCATAACCAGCACTGAAGGAAAAATATCTGGTGAATTCTGCCCCTATAGGAGATGGCACACACGGCATTTCCATAAGAATTTGGCCTCAAATTGTTAACCTTGGGAAATGGCATGCGTAGATGATTCACTCAAATAATCCCACAGACACCCAGGACCACAGGGCAAACAGACTGATGCTGGCATGCAAGTTAATTCTCTACCTGGCTGCCCTCCTACCAGGTCCTTTTTCCTGGTCCTCCTAACATCCAATTTATCTCCATTGATTTAAGTTGCTTCATTCTGAGCTGTAGCTAGAGATGGCTACTTCATTGCTTGTCATTTTCATTTGGTTTCAACAGAATCCACTCAAAATGGGTCATGGAATTAAATAACTTAAAATCCAGCTATGGGTTAATCAAACTTCTGCTTCTGAAAAAAAAATAGATCCTATTTTTAAAAAATTAATAAGAAGAAAAGAAGGAACAAAAAAAACCCTTGGAAATGAAGTCAGAACTTCATTTCCCTGGATTATACTTTGTAGCACATTGACTTATTAAATATTAAACATTTCTGATAAAACATCAATATTCTTTGTTTTACATCAAAATTCTCCTGCCTGTAAAATGTCACCGCCACATCTTCCCTCTCTCTCTCTCTTTACATTGTGATATTGACAAAATGAAAATGGGATCACTATATTTTTGGCCCTCTGCAGGGTGACTGGTACCAAAATTATGCAGCCCCATCTAAAACATGTTTTCTCTGAGCACTGCCATCCCATTTGGCAGGTCCCCTCCAGCAACCGAGGAGCATGGGGAACAGATGGAGGCGCACAGAGCAAAGCAGGGATGACAAAGACATTTCAGTGACAAGCAGTGGGAGAAGGACACTAAGAGTTAAACTCCAGATGGATGTAGGGCTGGGGCTTAGAAGAGGACAATAATCAGTGGAGGAATGGGACGATGGGAGCAGGATATAGGAGGAGAATCAAATGCAAGCGTCACAAAAGGTCGTGGTCACTAAGGATGGGCCCTCAATTTGACAACTTTCAAAAATAGATTTTTATCTTAATATGCAGACTGCTCCATGTATGAGCTCTTTAAAGATTTCTCTTTACTACTTTTAAATATTTATGTGCCTTTATTTAATGTGTATATATGTGTGCCTGAGTGTTTGTGTGTGTACCCTGTTTAGACATGATCCCATGACAGCCAGAAGAGGATGTCAGATCCTCTGAAAATTGAGTTACAGGCAGTTGTGAGCTGCCATGTGGGTGCTGGGAATGAACCTGGGTTCTCTGTAAACATAGTAAGCACTCTTAACCACCAAGCTATCTCTCTAGTCCCCACCTTTTTAAAAATTATGTGTAGGTGTGTGTCTCTGCTTGTGGGTATATGCACATGAGTGCAAATGCCTTAGGAGGCCAGAGGTGTCAGACCCCTGGAACTGGAATTACAGATGGTTGTGAGGCCTGACGTGGATACTCAGAACTGAACTTGGTTCCTCTGTAAAAGAAGCAAGTGCACTTAACACGGAGCCATCTTTCCAGCCCATGCATGGATTTTTGGAAGATGAGATCTTGACCTGGGAAGTTCTATCCTAACAGGAAGACCACTGAGCATCAAAGAGTCCAAAAGTCTTCTGAGGTACTCTGCAAAACTTGGTGTGTGTGTGTGTGTGTGTGTGTGTGTAGAGTGCAGAGCTTCCAATTATCAAAGAATCCATGATCTCAAGTAAATTAAGAATCCCCACTCTAGAAGCAAATTAACTATCTGTCTACCTCCCTCGGACTGGATCAGGAAGAACACAGTGACTTTCAGAAATGATTTTCCCTGCAGTTGTCCTGACCAATCATGAGACTCGTGTGAAATCACAGGATAGTGATTGTATGGAAGGCAGTCATGGTGACATTTACCAAGATGAAAACTTGGCCTTAACCACCCACAGTAAACACAACATGCAAATAGATACTTTGAGGAGTATTTTAATTAAAACAAATATACTCTACAGGGTTGGGTCAAAGTGTTGTCAAGTCCAGGAAAAGCTGCCCGAAACTTCTTTCTCTGGTAGCTACCCAAAGACATTGGGATAAGACCAGACTACACAGCTCTCCTAAGTTTGGGGATGCTTGTGATTGACTGCCGTTTCAACACTCCCTAGAAGTCCAGCTACATACCTCATAACAAACAGTATTTCTGTCCATGATGAATCACCTGCACCAAATGATACCATTACATTATATTGCCCAGAAACAAAGAAGACATCTTAGTTTGTGTAAGTGACTCCAGGATGTTGGCCCAAGAATAAAACTTACCAATAATGCCTTTCTCACAGTAGATCCTCATCATTAAGTGACATGTGACTATATTTATATCTGTCCAGAAGAAACAGAAGACATGATGCTAGTTAGCTTGTATTCTCTATACTGCTTCCCTGTCTTCTCTGACCATACCCTGAATTACCCTCAGTAGATCTGGCCCCAAACAAGTGTTTGTTGTCAGCACTTAACTCCTATCCACAAACACACATGTTTACACACCAAGAGGTGGCATGCCTAGCCAAGGGTTTTGAAAACCAGATGTGGATAATAAAAATGGTACCTTTCTAGTTTTCTGTTTCATCTTGAGCTCTGAGACATTGTGGTGCAATCTCATTTCTTCGTTTTGTGCTAGTCGACACCCTGAAGCTCTCTCAGAGAACCCATTTAGTATTATTTGACAGCATCCTTCTCCAAGAAACCCCCTAGAACAGTAGAGTAGATATATGTCAGCCATACAGACCCATCAGCTCTTTTGCGTGCCAAACTAAACTAGCTTTCAGCACTGCTGGAGCCCTCTCCGAAGCGTGTGCACATATTAAATGCCTAGACCTTTCAAATGTTTGAACAGGAGATTAAGGCTTGGATTTCACACTCTCGCCAATTTGAAATATTCATGTGAAAAGAGACCGGGAATGAGATGGCCGAGAGTTCTCATCAGGAAATATTTGATGACATCAGAAAACCTCTGCTAACCTGCAAGTACTTCCTACCAGGGTGTACCAGAGAAGAACGAAGCTCCTCCTCTGCAGAAATACAGAGGGGAACCAGACAGCTTCTGGCTAGAGAAACAAATCTAAATTGCACATGAAAACATTGTTGTTTGGGCTCCTGAAATCATTCAACTCTGGCATTTTTCAAACTTAAATTTTCTTTGGCCAGAAACCCCACTCAACTAAACTATAGGTAGAAATGACTGGAATCAAATCCAAAGGACAGGATAACTCTAACAGTGCGTTATCAAATCACCTCAGCAAAAGCCCTCCTTCCTGTGTGCTTTTACTGAACTATGATGATGTNCCTTTCTACTGCTACTTCTCTGTGTCACACTGTTGCTTTGTGAAGAGAATCTAATAGCAGCTAAGAGACAGTATCTCTCTTTTTTAATGAGTTTTATATGTGTATGAGTGTTTGCCTGCGTGTGTGTATATGCACCACACACATGCTTGGTACCCATGGAGGTCAGAAAAGGGCATTATATCCCCCGGAAGAGGAGTTACAGAGGTTCATGAACCATCATGTGAGTGCTGGGGACTGAATGTGGGTCCTCTGAAGAGACAAGTGCTCTTAACTGCTGAGCCATCTCTCCAGTCATGACGGTATCTCTTTTAAAGATTTGAGAATTTCCACACA
>LZPO01055292.1:23028-34608 GCA_001675575.1 Neotoma lepida
AGGGCTCTCAGTGTCTCTCTCCAGAACCCTGCACCCCACCTCCCACGTGCTCAGGCCTAGGGAAGCTCTTCCCAGTCAGCTCAGTTCCTCCTGTGCTCAGTATCCACAGCAACAGGGTCTCTCAGCAGCAGGAGCCCCCCTGAGCATGTCCATTTTAGTCACTGCTGGACTCTAGGCTAAGATTCCCTGCTGGTCACATGGCCTATGTCAGTCTTTGACAACCAAAAGGGTAAAAGAACTAAAAATCTCTACTTTTTCATCAGTCAGCACTGAAGGGTATGAGGTTTAGAAATGACTTTAGTCAATTAGCTTCTACTGGGAAACTATTCAGAAAAGCATCATTTCTTACCTAGGGGAGAGGGAGGTAGGTAGAGAATAACACAACCAAGACAGCCTTGTATTTATTTTAAAGGTAACAGAAACAGGGCCATTATTCAGATTTATATCATAAGAGATATACATATTCAGAAACATAATTCAGAAACAGAATTAAACAGGAATCAAGGAAGCTGGAAAAAATAGAAAAATAAAATAAATGGTGTAGAGAAATACATCTAATATTTAGATATTCCTGGTTACTGCTGCATCCATAGTTCCTAAGACAACCTGGGCTTCTCATTGTTATTAAGTTCTTGACATGAGACTGTAGCCAGACTGTGTGGCTTTGTGTTAAATAAAAGTCTCCATGTGTTGGACTCACATTGCTTAAAAAAAAAATATTCAAGCTTCCAGCCATGGTTGCTCATGCTTTAATCCAGCATTGCGACACAGAGACAGGCAGATCTCTGAGTCCAAGGCCAGCCAAGGCTGGAGAGAGAGACTCTGTTTCAAAGCAAACACTAAAAAATGCTTCNTTTAACTCAAACTTAAAACTCCCAACAGCCTTGGCTTCAGGGTCCTGTCCTGTCAGACACTTAACAGATGACATGGATGGTGGCTACAGCTTAATGTCACCCTATCGCAAATAGAGAGCGTATCACATTCTTCTGGGAGATGAAGTAAAATCTCCTTTTGTGTCACGTAAGTTTGAAAGACACGCTTTTATAAAGGAAGAGATGTTGGTGACACACAGTTTCTGATAGGGAACTGGAAGACATACCTGCCCTGAAGACATACTAAAGACCTAGCTATTGGAGACAAGAAAAACAAAGAAGAATGAAAAAAAATGTTAAACATCATAGGGTCACATATGTCACATCAGTTTAGATGTTACATTTTCTTTAGGGAGATGGTCCTATGGCTTAAAATAACTTTGAAAACCATTTGTATCCTTTAAAGAGAAGATAGAAATAAATTTCTATCAAAAGGTAGTAACTGACTGGACAAACAGCATCAACTGTGTAAGGACAGACCTGCACTGAGCCTAGGATTCCCTGGCCACCAAGACACAAATGATCTGAATGTCATCTAATCTCCAGTTAGTAACTTGCTGGCATCCCACACAAAAGATGAGCCCTTGTTCAGACCTCCCATAGAGAGATAACCCTGGGCTCCTCCCACAGCTGCATGGTGAAGGTGTTCAAAGTCACTTGGCTTGCTCCCTTGAGCACATATTGGAGTAGATTCAGAGGCATGTAAATGCCTTAAACACAGACTGCTTCAGATTTCTCTGCTCTATGGAAGTTCTCTCAGCCCTCCCCGTTTCCAAAAGAGCTTACTCTGCTCCCCTAAAATCTCTGTACTGATTTTCTGCACCTGGGAAAGGAAATGCTTCAACTCAACTTCTCTGCTCCTCCAGGCCACTGCAGTCCAGTAAGTCAGGGAGAGCTGTAAGACACCCCTGAAGGACACAGACCAGACACAGGAACACCAGCTCCTCTGGTTTGTGCTGGGGAACACATGCTGGTTTACCTCCATTGTCCTGTCCAACTTCCTAAGTCTCCCAGCACCACTTTCTGTGGACTTAGAGAATATANAGTTTCTGTTNTCTAATTGTGTNCCATGTCACCTTTGTGTGGTGGTTTGTAGTGAGGATGTCCCCCAGGCTCATGTATTTGAACACCTGGTTCCCAGGAGGTGCTGCTGTTTGGGATGTTAGGAAATACGGCCTTGGTGGAGGATGTCCATTGCTGGGGCAGGCTTTGAGGTTTCGAAGATTCACACCATTCCCAGCTCTCTCTCTCTCGCTCTGCTATGTACTGGTGTGTGTGTGTGTGTGTGTGTGTGTGTGTGTGTGTAATTACAGTAAATGATATGAGCCCTCAGCTCACTGCTCCTGCTGTCATGCTTGTTCTTACTTCATTACCTGGAACCACATGCCCTGGTCTTTCTCAGTTTATGAAGTTGAGTATTGTTCTGTGAAGGATTGTGGTGGGATTTTGATGAAGATTTCATTGAATCTGTAGATTGCTTCTGGTAAGATTGCCATTTTTACAATGTTGGTTCTATCTATCCAAGAGCATGGGAGATTATTCCATTTTCTGATATCTTCTTCAATTTCTTTCTTCCAAGACTTGAAGTTATTGTCATACAGGTCTTTCACTTGTTTGGTTAGAGTTACCCCCAAGGTATTTTATATTATTTGTGGCTATTGTAAAGGGTTATGTTTCCCTGATTTCTTTTTCAGCCCATTTATCATTTGTNTATAGGAGGGCTATTGATTTTTCTTTTAGTTAATCTTGTATCCTGCTACATTGCTAAAGGTGTTTATCAGATGTAGGAGTTCCCTGGTAGAATTTTTGGGGTCACTTATGTATACTATCATATCATCTGCAAATATCAAAAGTTTGACTTCTTTCTTTCCAATTTGTATCCCCTTGATCTCCTTTTGTTGTCATATTGCTCTAGCTAGAATTTCAAGTACTATATTGAATAGATATGGAGAAAGTGGACAGCCTTGTCTTGTTCCTGATTTTAGTGGGATCACTTTGAGTTTCTCTCTGTTTAGTTTGATGTTGTCAAAGGCTTTTTCAGAATTTAATGAGATGCTCTTGTGGTTTTTTTTCTTTCAGTTTGTTTACATAGTGGATTACATTGACAGAGTTTCATATGTTGAACCATTCCTGCATCTCTGGGATGAAGCCTACTTGATCATGGTGGACTTTTTTGATGTGTTCTTGGATTCAGTTTGCCAGTATTTTATTGAGTATTTTTCCATCAATGTTCATGAGGGAGATTGGTCTGTAATTCTCTTTCTTTGTTGCATGTTTGTGTGGTTTGAATATCAGGGTGACTGTAGCCTCATAAAAAGAGTTTGGCAATGTTCCTTCTGTTTCTATTGTGTGGAACAATATTNGGAGTATTGGTATTAGTTCTTCTTTGAAATTCTGATAGAATTCTGTGCTGAAGCCATCTGACCCNGGGCTTTTTTTGGTTGGGAGACTTTTAATAACTGCTTTTATTTCCTTAGGGGTTATATGTCTATATAAGTTGTTCATCTGGTCTTGATTTAATTTTGGTAAGTGGTACATATCCAGAAAATTGTCCATTTCTTTTAGGTTTTCCAATTTTGTGCAGTACAGGTTTTTGAAGTAAGACCTAATGATTCTCTGGATTTTCTCATTCTCAGTGTCTGTTGTTATGTCCTCCTTTTCATTCCTAATTTTGTTAATTCAGATATTCTCTCTCTGCCCTTTGGTTAGTTTGGATAAGGGTTTGTCTATCTTGTTGATTTTCTCAAAGAACAAACTCTTTGTTTCATTGATTCTTTGTATTGTTCTCTTTGTTTCTATTTTATTGATTTCAACCCTGAGTTTGATTATTTCCTGCCATCTACTCCTCCTGGGTGAGTTTGCTTCTTTTTGTTCTAGAGCTTTCATGTGTGCTATTGATTTGCTTGTGTGAGATTTCTCCAAATTCTTTATGTAGGCACTTAGTGCTATGAACTTTCCTCTTAGCAGTGTTTTCATTGTGTCCCATAAGTTTGTGTATGCTGTGCATTTATTTTCACTGAATTCTAGAAAGTCTTTAATTTCTTTCTTTCTTTCTTTCTTTCTTTCTTTCTTTCTTTCTTTCTTTCTTTCTTTCTTTCTTTCTTTCTTGAATCAGAGGTGGTTCAGTTGAGAGTTGTTCAATTTCCATGAGTTTGTAGGCTTTCTGCAATTTGTGTTGTTGTTGAACTCTAACTTTAGCCCATAGTGGTCCAATAAGATACAAGGCGTTATTCCAATTTTTTCTATTGATATTTGCTTTATGACTGAATATGTGGTCAATTTTAGAGAAGATCCCATGAGTGGTGCTGAGAAGAAAATATATTCTTTTGTGTTAGGGTGAAATGTTCTGTAGATGTCTATTAAGTCCATTTGAGTCATAACATCTTTTAGTTCCCTTGTTTCTCTGCCTGGCAGACCTGTCCATTGGTGAGAGGGGAGTGTTGAAGTCTCCCACTATTAATGTGTGGGGTTTGATGTGTGATATACGCTTTAGTAATGTTTCTTTTACAAATGTGGGTGCCCTTGTATTTGAGGCATAGACATTCAGAATTGAGACTTCATCTTAATGATTTTTTCCTTTGATGAATATGAAATGTGCTTCTCCATCTGTTTTGATTAATTTTAGTTTGAAGTCTATTTTGTTAGATATAAGGATAGCTACACTGTTTGTTTCTTAGATCCATTTGATTGGAAAATCTTTTCCAACCCTTTCCTCTGAGGTAATGTCTGTCCTTGAAGTTGAGGTGTGTTTTTTGTTCTCAACAGAAGGATGAATCCTGTTTTTGTATCCATTCTGTTAGTCTGTGTCTTTTTATTGGTGAATTGAGTCCATTGATATGAAGAGATGTTATTGACCAGTGATTGTTAGTTCCTGTTATTTTTTGGTTTTGGTGGTAGTGATGGTAGTGTGTGTGTTTCCCTTTTTTGTGTTTTGCTATAGTGAGATTATCTATTGCCTGTGTTTTCATGGTTGTAACTGAGTTCTTTTGGTTGGAGTTTACCTTCAGAACTTTCTGTAGGGCTGGATTTGTGGATAGGTATTGTTTAAATATGGATTTATCATGGAATGTCTTGTTTTCTCCATCTATGTTGATTGAAAGTTTTGCTAGGTATAGTAGTCTGAGCTGGCATCCACGGTCCCTTAGTGCCTGTAAAACATCTGACCAGGACCTTCTGGCTTTTAGAGTCTCCATTGAGAAGCCAGGTGTAATTCTGATAGGTCTGCCTTTATATGTTACTTGGCCTTTTGCTTTGCAGCTCTTAATATTCTTTCTTTGTTCTGTATGTTTAGTGTTTTGATTATTATGTGGTGAGGGGACTTTTTCTCTTGGTCTAGACTATTTAGTGTTCTGTAAGCTTCTTGTACCTTTATAAGCAGGTCCTTCTTCAGATTGGGAAAATTTTCTTCTATGATTTGCTGAATATGATTTCTGTGCCTTTGAGTTGGTATCTTCTCCTTCTTCTATCCTTGTTATTCTTAAGTTTTGTCTTTTCATGGTGTCCCGGATTCCCTGGATATTTTGTGTTAGGAATTTATTGGATTTAACGTTTTCTTTGACTGGTGAATCTATTTCCTCTATCATATCCTCAGCTCCTCAGATTCTCTTTTCCGTCTCTCGTATTCTGCTGGTGATGCTTGCAGCTATAGTTCCTGTTTGCTTCCCCAGAGTTTACATTTCTAGCATTCCCTCAGTTTGTGCTTTCTTTATAGTTTCTCTTTCAGTGTTCAAGTCTTGCACCATTTCCTTCACCTGTTTGATTGCTTTTTCTTGGCTTTCTTTAAGGGATTTATTGATTTCTTCCGATTTTTTGTTTGTCTTTTCCACAACTTCTTGAAGGGAATTTTTCATTTCCTCTTTAAGAGCCTCTATCATCTTCATAAAGTAATTTTTAAGTTTGTTTTCTTGTGTTTCAGCTGCACTGGAATGTTCGGGGTTTGCTGTTGAGGATCATCGGGTTCTGGTGGTGCCGTCTTGCTCTTTCAGCNATTGATTGTATTCTTACAGCCGTGTTTACTTGTCTTTTCTTGCGCTGGTGTGGCNTGTGCCTGTGCCTGTTCTTCCAGCTGTTGTGTTTTGAAACTGCACCTATTTGGTCTGCTGTTTTTCCAGCTGATGTGGTTTGCATCTGTTCCTAAGTAGCCTGCTGGGTTTGTGGGGGTGGTGGCTGGCCATGGGGAGGGTGTTCCGGTGCTTGGGGTTGGGCGGTGGGGGCACAGCTGGAGGCAGGTATCTCATCTGCACCAGAGCAGTGCAGTTCCACCAGAGGTGAGGGCAGGGTCCAGCTGCCTTGCTGGTGCTGTGTAGCCCTGGCTGTCCTGGAACTCACTTTGAACTCACAGAGATCTTCCTGCCTCTGCCTCCCAAGTGCTGGGATTAAAGGGATGTGCCACCACTGCTTTCCTTACTTTTAGGATAAAAGCATATTAAAATAAATCTTATTACTTAGATGTGTTCAATTTCTTTATTAGAAATCACTAAATTAGAGCTTGCTCCATGGTTTTAAAGATTCACTCTAAATGGGTACCATATAATTAAGATTATTATATTTTGTAAAGATTTTGTTCCTTTCATGTGTGTGCAGATATTATGTCATTTATATATGGTACTTTTCCAGGGGGAATTATGAATTTTCACCATAGCTTGTATTAATAATGTGTAGCCCCAAACAGTTATTCTGTGGCCCAGAAAAGCCAAAGGGTTACACCCATGGACAAGATTTTGATCCAATTAGTATCAGAACATCAGTTCACAACTAAGACAGGAAAACCTCTCTTGGTCACAAAGTATGAAAGGAGGAAATTAAAAAATATCTGAAAAACATAGAGTTGTGGTGGTAAAGCAGGAACCTGGGTTGCTCTGTGGTTATCTGGATGTGCCCACACACACCTATTGTTAGAGCAAGGGGAGCCTGTCTCACTTCCTAGAGCTGAAATCACACTGTTCTAACCATCTGTGCTCTAAGCTCAGATCCTCAGCTCACTCCAGTCAATATCAGCCTTTTCCAGGACTAGATCCCTGTCTCTCTCACTCCTGGATCTACCTCACTAAATAATCATTCAAGATCTTACCAAGGTCCTTGTTGATCTATGGGAAATCCTAGGCAACATTGTAGAAAATACCAGTGGAGTCCTCAGCAGGGAAGCCAGTGCTGATCTAATCTTACTGACCAATAAATTGAATCCTGAAGCTCTTGCTTAGAGATGAATGCCAATACATAATAAACAGGTAACAGGTACATGTCATTGTGATTATTTATTATACTTAACTATGTATAATGGGGAGACATGATCTTTGGCTACAGGGCAAACACTTGCTTTTAAGATTTCTCTGTGACCTCCTAGCAATTTTAGGAGAGTCAGAGTGAGTTAAGATTAATACATCAGACTATTCCACAGAGGGTTCCACAGTATGATCAGAAGTCCCAGAGGTTCATGAGTTGCTGTACTGAAATTCTGTCTAGTCAAATATGGCACAGTATCAACTGTCACTAAATACTGTATAACTCTGTGTATTTGTAGTGCTGTAACTATTTCATGGCACATTGCTTGTCTGTATTATTTCAAATGGAAAGAAGAAACCGAAAGATATCTTGCCAGAATGCAAAAGGATGTAAGAGATAAGAAAGGATGCAATTTTAGCTCAGTGCAGTCACTGTGGACTTCCTGAGGTCTCAGGGCCCCCTCAACCATAGCCGCCACACCCTCTNCTTGCTTGGTCTGTATCCCAGCTTAGCCTATGTCAATGTGGTGACAGTGATATTTTATACCCAAACCAGAAAACTTCCTTAAGTACTGAAGCCAATCAGAAGCAGAGGTGCACAGGTTTAAAATGCCTGTGAGGTCAGTGAGCACTCACCTCCTTCTTCCCTTCAAGGACTGTGTCTGCTCTGCCCTCTTCCAACCCGAGCAGCCTTCTTGAGAAGATGCCACCAGTCCTGATTCTCCTGACCTTTCTTCTGCCACTTGGAGCTGGTGCAGGTGAGTGAACACCCCTCTTCCAGACGTGCCATCCCATAATACCTCTGTAGACTCTCTGCCCAGCTTTAGTCAGGAACTGTCCTGCACTAAAGCAGAAGCTTTCTGAACCTCAGGTCCCATACAAAACACAGGCATGGAAATCTGTCACTGCCTAGATTCTCAACAAGGTCTGAAAACGGGAAGTGTCCTCAGAAGACTTAGTGGGCACTAGCTTCTCCCTGCTCTTCTTCATTACCTGGAGAGATCATTATCCCTAAAAAGAGAAGTAGCAGAGAACACAAAGAAACTATAAAGTACATCATTAACTTTACTTGAATCCAGGGCAAGGGCAGCTTTAATGACCAGCTTACAATGGGGTAAGGTAAGGCCACCAGCTCAAGAATATTAGCATCATTTAGTAACCTCCTCCCTCAGCCTGCTGAAGAAAGAGGCCCAGGGGGACAAGATGCCAGCATTGCACACTCCACTAGCTTTACAGTCTAGTTTTGGTTGGCCTCTCCACTTTTTTGTGTAGGTCCCCAGCTATTCCCATCTTTGCCAGCACACTACTCCAATGTCCTCCAGGCTCTGAATCCCATGAACTCTGAACCACTAGCCCTCTAGCTAAGCAGAAGTTATTCATCCATGTAGCCAAAAGCATTTATTTACTGAGAACCCAAGATGTGTTGGGTACCAAAATAGGAGAATTTTAGAAAATCCAGCTGGTAGGGCTTAGGGGAGAAAAATGACACCAATCAAAGACATTAATGGGATATCAGAGACTCACCAACAAAGAGAGGACCAAGGCAATTCACCCAGGATCCCATGGGTCTCTATCATCATGAATATAGAGCTTGTCTCTCCATGTGTTTGTAAAGCAAGGGCTGGAGGACAAGTAGGACCCACCTACTTTAGATTTAGCAAAGATTATTCTATGTGTAAGAAATTCTGTCCACAACAATCTTGGGTGACTGCAGTTCTCCCCTCACCTCTCCCTAGAGCTTCCCTCCTGACCTCATCTGCTGCTTCCAGGCACCCCATATTCTAGCCTTTTCTTTCAGAGGAGATCATCGGAGGCCATGAGGTCTTACCCCACTTCTGCCCCTACATGGCTTATGTTCAGTTTCTGGATGTTGATCGGAAGAAGTCGTTCTGTGGAGGCTCCCTGGTGAGAGATGACTTCGTGCTGACAGCTGCTCACTGCAGGGGAAGGTGAGAAGTAGCAGCTAGCCCTTGTTTCCTGAGACCCCCATAGAAGCTTCTGTCCTCTACTGGTGGATGCTCCTGTGAGAACACACTAGAGGGCAGGACTGTGAAAATGGAAGTCTGGAAATAGGAACGCTTTGAGGTCAAAGTGTGAGAGGTCAGAGCCAGCAGCACACTGGAGTTGAAAGGAACTGCACTGGCCAGGCTAAAGCAGTGGCTGAGGATGAAAGGACACAGTAAGAGTCAATGCAAACTTTGGAATATCGCCTAGGAACAAGAGGGAACCCCCAGGATCTAATGTCCTTGAGAAGCAAAGAGCAGCAGGTCACACCCTGAGGCCCTCCTGTCTCCTCAAGTCCCCTCCCTGCCCACCCTGCCTCTTACACCTCCTGGACTGTGTCCTCTCTCACTCCATGTCTCTCATCTCCACTCTGCTCTCTACAGCTCAATGAAAGTCACTCTGGGAGCCCACAACATCAAGGCACAGGAGGAGACCCAGCAGATCATCCCTGTGGTGAAAGCCATCCCCCACTCAGCCTATAATACTAAAGACCATTCCAATGACATCATGCTCTTAAAGGTGAGACCTGCCTCCATCCTGCTCCAGGGGTTGCCCCTTCTGCTCTCACCCTCTCCTTCCCTCCCTTCCATCCTGGCCTTCATGTGTCTCAGCCCAGCTGTGAATGAGCTGCACTCTTGCTTCTTCCCCAACAGCTGAAGAGAAAGGCCAAGATGACTAAAGCTGTGAAGCTCCTCAAGCTGCCCAGGCGCAAGGTCCATGTGAAGCCAGGGGACGTGTGCTCTGTGGCTGGTTGGGGAAAGATGGGACCAAGGGGTAAATTCCCAAATACACTGCAAGAGGTAGCACTGACAGTACAGAAGGATCAGTTGTGTGAGTCCCGATTTCAAGGTCATTACAACAAATCCAATGAGATATGTGTGGGGGACCCAAAGATCAAGAATGCTTCCTATGTGGTAAGTGGGATTGTCCTCCTCTCTGGGGTCCATGGGAAGGGAAAGGCAGTGTGGACCTAGAGACCAAACATCAAGGGACTCCTTTGTTGTTATCTTACTCCCTGGGAACAGCAGTAACTGGTAACAGCTAGGGCCTCTCACTCAGGCTGATAAGCAGCCTCTGTGAAGGCAGCTGGTACAGAAGCAGGATTTGCACAGTCCTCCTGGCACCCAGCCCAGCTTTAGAAAGCTGTGTCCCCTGCCTGTGTCATTACCACAAATTGGTGTCTCCTCGGAGCAGGCATCCATTTCTGTCAATGGTCTTGTCCTCCATGCTCACATCAGGCCCACTCACCTGTCCCCATCTTCTTAAACAATGGCCTGGAGATGAGGGTCCCACAGACTGTCATAGAGAGTGGGTCACAGACCTGGAGAATGGGCAGAGTCGGGGTTCAGTAGGGAGGTGAAGCAGGAACCCTGTCCACAATCAGAGCAGGATGCCCAGGTGACGCAGGCAGAGCACACAATTAATACTTCTCCTAGAGAGAGTTTGGGACTAAGGTGAACAACATCTTAGTCCCCTGTGGCCCCTCTCCATTCACAGGGAGATTCCGGAGGGCCCCTCGTGTGTAAAAAAGCAGCTGCAGGTATCGTCTCCAATGGGCAAAAGGATGGTTCAGCACCAGAAGTCTTCACCAGAGTGTCAAGTTTCCTATCTTGGATAAAGAAAACCATGAAAAACAGTTAAATACAGAGCAAACCAGACCCTTACCTAATTCAGCATCTTCCCTATAGCTGAGTCCAGGATTGTCCTGAGACAGAAGCCACAACTCAATAAAGTTCTTTTTGCTGAATCAGAAGTCTGGTTTCATATCACAGGGACCAACTCTGTACTGTCAGGCCAATGGCACACTTCTGCTCTCTGCTCACCCAACACTATACACACACCTTGCCCAAAGCTCAGGCAAGTCCATTGCTCAGCTCATTTTTACTTGTCCCAGTCTGCAGTGCCTGTCCTCCCACAGGCCTAAAGCTGAGCTTGAGGGTCTCTTGTCCTCGGGCTCAGGGTGAACTTCCCCCACCTCTGTGTCATATGGAAGAAAGGACAGGGAAAGCACCATTGGTCCTGGAGACCTGGGAGACAGAGAGGAGGTCACTGTAGCTGGGCCTTCCTGGGCAGGGTATCTCTGTCCCACAGCTTCATCATTAAGGTGACAGCATTTGAGTAACCCATCTTTCTCACCTAGAATTAGTTTCCCTCTCCTCCTCTGGAAACAGGGTCAAATTCCTCCAGCCTCCTAGCTCCACCTCCTCCGTTCAGGCCTGCTCAGGTGAGTCTGTCAGCTTCTATGCCTTACAATCCATCTAATCCGACCATGTTCCCACCTCCTGTCCCCATACCCAGGACACCAAATCCACAAGTGGTTCCTTCATTAGGCCTCAGACCTGTGGTGCCAAACTAAACCACCAGGAAGGAGCACACAAAAGTCCAAGCCAGAAGTGGCATCACAGAGGGTCCATGGAGGCCAGGGCTCTCAGTGTCTCTCTCCAGAACCCTGCACCCCACCTCCCACGTGCTCAGGCCTAGGG
>LZPO01055292.1:43473-69371 GCA_001675575.1 Neotoma lepida
TGTGTGTATATGTGTGTGTATATGTGTGTGTATATGTGTGTCAGTATGAGAGAGACAACTGTGTGAAGGAGCTGCTGCTGCATAGAGAAGCTGTGCCTAGAAACTGTGTAAAGTGCTGTATGGTGAGAGAGTTGTNTAAATGAGATGTTTAGCTGTGGCTGTGTGGAGATTTGTAACTGTGTGGAGGCAAGGAAGATGAAGTTGTATAGAAAAGAGATGTAGAAGAGAAATGTATGTAAAAGAAAGCTGTGTAGACAGCTGAAAACAGATGTAGCTGTGTATAGAGATGTATGGCCATAATATGTAAAGAAAGATATGGGTCTGTATGTATACAACATAGCAGTGTGGAGATATGTAGCATTTCAGAGACAGAAAGAGTCAGGGACATTTTTAAGATGAAGTAAAAGATAGTCAGCATCAGAAAGCATGTGTGTTTCCTTATTTCACCAGTCATAGATAGATTAAAATCTATTCCTAATTGCCTTACCCTCAGATAGAAAAAGTCTAGCCCTTTCTGCCTTCATGGATTTTCTTGCATTACTCTGGAGGTGGCCTTGGGGCAGGCTCTCCGTAAGGTTCCCAATAAAGAGTCAACACAAACTTCAGAATATCGCCTAGAAACAAGAGGGAACCCCCAGGAGTCTAATGCCCTTGAGAAGCAAAGAGCAGNAGGTCAAACCCTGAGACCTCCTGTCTCCTCAAGTTCCCTCAGCTAGAGCCCCNCCNTGNCCACCCNNCCTCTTACACCTCCTGGACTGTGTCCTCTCTCACTCCACGTCTCTCATCTCCACTCTGCTCTCTACAGCTCAATGACAGTCACTCTGGGAGCCCACAACATCACAGCACAGGAGNAGACCCAGCAGATCATCCCTGTGGTNAAAGCCATCCCCCACTCAGCCTATAATTCTGAGAACTGGTCCAATGACATCATGCTCTTAAAGGTGAGACCTGCCAACCCCCATCCACACACCTCCACCCACACCTCACCCCATCCCCACCCCTGGTGCCATTGCTCTGCTTGCTGGGGGGGCTTGCCCCTCCCCTCCTGCTCTGACCTGCCTCTTCCCTCCCTGCCATTCTGGTTGTCAAANTGGCCCAGGTCAGCAGGCTCCTGGCTTAGCTGGTCTCTCCTGCCTCTTCCCTATCAGCTGAAGAGAAAGGCCAGGAGGACTAAAGCTGTGAGGCCCCTCAAGCTGCCCAGGGCCAATGCCCAGTTGAAGCCAGGGCATGTGTGCCACCTGGCTGGCTGGGGGGCAANGTCCCTCAATGCCACTAAAGGAACTGCCTCCCTACAAGAAGCAGAACTGATCATCCAGGAGGACCAGAAATGCAAGCAACGCTTCCACCGCTATATCAAGACCATTCAGATTTGTGCTGCAGACCCGAAGAAAATACAGGCNGCTTTCAAGGTGGGGTCCNAGCATTTAACAGGCAAAATGCAGGGAGAGAGGAACCTGGGGGAGGCTTGGGTCTGAGAATGGCCAAACCATCAAGCCCCAGAGCAGAACAGGGACATTACAAAAATTGGTCCTCCCTGGANCCCTGATCCTGAGGGAGTTTGAAAACCTATCCTAACCCCNATCTAACAGTTAACCTTCCCAGAAGGAGGTAGGGAGAGCAGAGCCAGGGGAACCAGGCTCANTTCTTCCTTTCCTTGCCCACAGGGTGACTCTGGGGGCCCCCTCGTGTGTGACAACAGAGCTTATGGAGTTTTAGCCTATGGAAAAAGCAAGAGCATCGCTCCAGGAATCTTCACTAAGGTTGTGTCCTTCCTGCCNTGGATAAGCAGAAGCATGAAGGCCCTCAAGCAGGTGGTAACACCAACTGTGCCTGACCAGCTTGTCTGGACACAGGGCAGAACCACGTGGAGTGGGTTCAGCAGCAAAGGCTGAAAACTCATAATAAATTCATCTCCACAGTGAATACAACTGAAGTCCTTTATTGTTTGAGCCACTCTCCTGTGNACCTCAGGGGTCCAGACAGCCTCTCATGTCAGTTCTGGGCTTTTCCTCCTCCTTCTTCCCCAGCCCCTCCCCAAACTGGAATTCAGGCTAGACAATTCCCATGTATTTATCACCCATACACGGTGGGGTTAGTGGGTTGTTTGTTTTTATTTTTGAGATAGGATCTCTCTATATAGCTAGTTCTAGCTGGTCTGGAATTTACTATATAGATCAGCCTGGCCATAAACTCACAGAGGTCTGCCTGCCTCTGCTTCCTCAGTGCTGGGATTAAAGGTATGTGCTACAGCATCTAACCATACACATATCTGTATACCCAGCTCTCCAAGGTTGGCTTTCTCACCACACAAGCAGGAGTCTACAGCACTGCCCTATACTCAGTCATTCTGTTTCACACTTAGCCCTCCAGAAATGAACCTCCCCAGGACTAGGAAATTGCTACCATCTCTAAGCCACCTTCATCATGCCCCAACATTTGCCAGAGAATCAAACAAAGCACTGGGGTGAAGGGAGATCTGACTCTGGGAATTAAGTAGGCCATGGGCCACTGGGTAGGTTTCCTATTTCCAGGACCTCCCCTTCTCTCGACTCTCACCACCTGAACTGTCTGCAGTCTAGAAGGCTGAGACATCCCTCTGATGGCCCCAGGCTCATCTAGGTCTCATTTCCCCACCCAGCATGGATCTCAGTCAACTTTTGTAGCCCTTGCTGGCCTTCCNGTGTTTTCCATATGACTTCCTCTAGCCACCACTAGTTTCTGTTNCTGTCCCACCTCCCCAGCCCTGATTTAAACCAGCCTCTCATTCACTTACCTACATGTTCCAAACACTTGGAATTTCATTTACTTCTTACTTGGGTTGGAACAGAGCTCAGCCAGTCTGGCCTAGGTGGGAGGGGTGAGCATCAGGTGATTGGCAGCCCAAGTCTAGCTTGGTTATCATTGACTTAAGAGCTAATATATACATGTAAGTTAATACATACCATATTTATCTCTCTGTGTCTGGATTACCTCACTCAGGATGATTTTTTTCTAGTTCCATCCATTTACCTGAGGGTTTCATTTTTTTAACATCTCAGTAATACTCCATTGTGTAAATGAACCACATTTTCGTTATTCATTCATCTGTNGAGGGATATCTAGGTTGTTTTCAGTTTCTGGATATCATGAATAAATCACCAATGAACATGATTGAGCCAGTGTCACTGTGGTAGGGTGGAGCATCCTTTGGGTATATGCCCAAGAGTGGTATAGTTGGATCTTGAGGGTAGATCAATTCCCATTTTCCTGAGGAANCACCACACTCATTTCCATAGTGGCTGTACAAGTATACATTCCCACAAGTGATGAACTAGTGTTCCCCTAAATCCACATCCTCAACAACATGAGCTATCACTTGTTTATTAATCTTAACCATTCTGATGGGTGTAAGATGAAATCTCAGAGTAATTTTGATTTGCATTTCTCTGATGACTAAGGATGTTGAACATTTCTTTAAGTGTTTCTCAACTATCTCTTTCCTCTTATGAAAAAAATTTTTTTAGTTCTTTATATATTTTGGGTATCAGTCCTCTATCAGATATGAAGCTGGTAAAAATATTTTCCCATTCTCTTGGCTGCCACTTTGTCCAAACGACAGTGTCTTTTGCCATACAGAAGCATTTTAGTTTCATGAGTTCCAATTTATTGTTGATCTTAGTGCCTATACAAATGGTGCTNTGTTCAGAAAATCTTTTCCTGTGCCAGTGAGGTCAAGGCTATTTCTCTTCTANCAGGTTCAGTGTATCTGGTTTTATGTTGACGTCTTTGATCCATTTGAAGTTGAGTTTTGNGCAGGATGATAAGTATGGATCTACTTGGATTCTTCTACATGTAGCTGTCTAATTTGATCAGCACCACTTGCTGAAGATGCTATCTTTTCTCCAGTGTGTATTTCTGACTTATTTATCAAAAACTTGATATTCATAGGTGTGTGGGTTTATTTCTGGGTCTTCAATTCAATTTCATACATCAATGTGTCTGTTTTGGTGCCAATACCATTCTGCTTTTTATTGCTTTTTATAGCTCTTGTGGTGGTTTGAATAAGAACAGCCCCCATAGGCTCCCATGTTTTTTTTTAAAGATTTATTTATTATGTATACAGAAGAGGGCACCAGATCTCATTACAGATAGTTGTGAGCCACCATGTGGTTGCTGGGAATTGAACTCAGTACCTCTGGAAGAACAGTCAGTGCTCTTAACCTCTGAGCCACCTCTCCAGCCCTAGGCTCCCATGTTTGAATGCTTAGTTATCAGGGAGTGATATGACTTGGGAGAGTTTAAGAGGTGTGGCCTTGCTGGAGTAAGTATGGTTTTATTGGAGGAAGTATGTTACTGGAGGTGTGCTTTGAGGTTTCAAAGGCCTAAGCCAAGCCCAGTGTCACTTTCTCTTTCTGCTACCTGCAGATCCAGATGTAGAACTCTTAACTTCCCCAACACCATGTCTACCTGTAGGCAGCCATGCTCCCTGCCAATGAACTAAACCCCTGAAACTGTAAGCAAGCCCCCAATTAAATGCTTTCCTTTACAAGAGTTGGCATGGTCATGGTGTCTCTCACAGCAATATGATACTGACTCAGACAGAAGTTGGCATCAGGGAATGGGGTATTGTGATAGGCCCAACCATGTTGGNGAAATGTGNACTTTGGGACTTTAGATTAGGAAAGTGGTTGAACACTTTAAGCCAGGCTTTATGGGCCNTACTAGTAGGAGCATGGACGAGAGTGGTGCTTAGAGCAATATAGATTATGATGAACCAGCTCAAGAGGTTTCAGAGGATAAGAATATTAGTAAGTGGTCTACAGACCATTGTTATGATATTTTGGCAAAGAATATTGTTGCTTGCTCTCGTACAAAATCTCTGCCTGAGTCTAAATTGAAGAGTTTTAGATTAATGACATTGACAGAGATTTCTAGACAGCCTAGTATTGACTGTGTTCCTTGATTATTAGTGGCCACTCTTATGCAGATCTATAGTGAAAAGGAACAAGCTGAGCAAGGAAAAATACAAAATGTACAGTTTGAGAAGGAAAGGAGCACCAGGAAGTGTAATGGAGCTAAGTNCAGTGCTCAGGGAAATAAAAAACTTTAAAGAAAATCCTGATGCTAAAGTAATAAAGGGAGTGGTGACCTCAAGGCAAGACCCCACCNAACTAAGATTACAACTTGTGAAAAGAAAGTAAAGAAAAGTTTATGCAGTGAAGGAAACAATCAACTACAGAAAGCTGATGCAGATGTAATTGAACAAGGGGGTCATGTTCCAGCCCCAGTAAGCAACAGAACTTGGCAGCTTGGGCCACACGGTTCTGGCTTTAGAGTCAAGGATACAAGAAAGGAGTTATGGAATCTTCCTCCGTGACTAAAGAAAGCTGCTGAGGCAAAGCATGTATCAGGGATGACTCTGCCTGAAGCTATGAAGGTGAAACCTGTAATGCCTTGGAAACCCAGGATGTTGGAGATGCCAGAGTTGTGGGATACCTGCTTAGGAAAGCTGCTAACAGGATGTGGAACCAGCCCAAGAAGAGAAGCATATTGCACTTAACAAAGCTAAAAGGAGCTGGAGATCTGAAGAGCGTTTTGACATCAGACATGGAGATGCAGAGTTAGGAATTTGCCCAGCTGGTTTTAGGTCTTGCTTTGGTCCAGTATTTCCTCACTATGATCCCTTCCCTACATTTTGGAATGGTAATGTTAACCCTGTGCCACTGTATGTTAGAAGTATCTGCATTTTTTTTTCTGATTTTACAGAGGGTTACAGTTAAGAGGTTGCCATGAGTCTCAGAAGAAACTTTGAACTTTGGACTTTTAAAGTGTTGAGACTGTTGTAGACTATGTGAACTTTTGATATTGGACTAAATACATTTTTGCACTATGATATGGCTATAAGCTTTTGGGGGCAGGGAGTGGAATGTGGTGATTTCAATAAGAATGGAGCCATAGGTTGATATGTTTGAATGCTGGTCATCAAGGAGTGATATGACTTGGGAGAGATTAGGAGGTGTGGCCTTGTTGGAGTAGGTGTGGTCTTGTTGGAGGAAGTGTGTCATTGGGAGTGTGCCTTAAGGTTCCAAGGGTCTAAGCCAAGCCCAGTGTCACTCTCTCTTCCTGTTGCTTGCACATCCAGATGTAGAACTCTCAACTTTCCCAACACCATGTCTGCCTGTGTGCAGCCATGCTCCCTGCCATGATGACTAAGACATCTTTGTAGGACAATGTGAAATTGGGGGTAGTGATACCTCCCACAGTTCTATTATTATCCAGGATTGTTTTAGCATCCTGGCTTTTGTTTGTTTGTTTCCATATGAAGTTGAAAATAATCCTTTCAAGACCTGTGAAGAACTGTGTTGGAAATTCAGTGAGATTGCATTGAATCTGTAGATTACTTTTGGTAGGATAGCCATTTTCAGTATATTAATTCTACCGATCCATGAGAGATCTTTCTATCTTCTGATATTGTCTTCGGTTTCTTTCTTCAAAGACTTGAAGTTCTTGTCCTACAGGTATTTCACTTGTTAATTAGAGTTTCCCCAAGATATTTTCTATNATTTGAGGCTATTGTGAAAGGTATTATTTCCCTGATTTCTTTCTCAGTCTGTTTTTCATTTGTGTATAAGAAAGTTACTGATTTTTATGAGTTGATTTTGTATGCAGCTACTTTGCTGAAAGTGTTTATCAGCTGAAGGAGTTTCCTGGTGAATTTGGGGTGAGGGTTGCTTATGTATCATATCATCTACAAATAAGGGTACTTTGATGTCATCCTTTCCAATTTATATCCCCTTGATCACAGTCTTATTGCTTTAGCTAAGACTTCAAATATTATACTGAATAGATATGGAAAGAGTAGACAACTTTGTCTTGTTCCTGATTTTAACAGAATTGTTTTGAATTTCTCCCCATTTAGGTTGGTATTGGCTGTCTGCTTGCTATAAACTGCCTTTATTATTTTGAGGTATGTCCCTTGTATCCCTAATCTCTCCGGGACTTTTATCATGAAGGGGTGTTGAATTTTNCCAAAGGCCTTTTCTATTATCTAATGAATGATCATGTGATTTTTGTCTTTCAGTCTGTTTATATGATGGATTACATTTGTCAGTTTGCATATGTTGAACCATCCCTGAATCTCTAGAATGAAGCCTACTTGATCATGATGGATGATCTTTTGATATGTTCTAGGATTTCATTTGCAGAATACGTACANGTATGTTCATAAGGGAAATTGGTCTGTAAATCTCTTTCTTTGTTGGGTCTTCATGTGGTTTAATTATCAGAGTAACTGGTCTCATAAAACAAATTTGACAATGTTCCTTCTGTTTCTAGTTTATGTAATAATTTGAGGAGTATTGATGTTAACTCTTTGAAAGTCTGGTAGAATTTGGTACTAAAACTGTCTGGCTCTGGTCCGTTTTGCGTTGGAAGATTTTCAATGACTGTTTATATTCCACTAGGGGTTATAGGTCTGTTTAAATTGCTTATCTGATCTTTATTTAGCTTAGTAAGTGATATGTATCTAGAAAATTTTTCATTTCTTTTAGATTTTCCAATTTTGTGGAGTACAGGTTTTTGAAGAATAGCCTAATGATTGTCTACATTTCCTCAGTGTTTTTGTTTTTCATTTCTAATTTTATTAATTTGGATATTCTCTTTCCACCTTTTAATTCATTTAGATAAGGGTTTGTCAATCTTATTGATTTTCTCAAAGAACCAAACTCTTTTTTTCATTTATTTTTTGTTGTTGTTTCTGTTTTATTAATTTTAGCCCTCATTTTGATTATTTCTTGTCATTTACTTCTTTTGGGTATGATTTTTTTTCTTTTTCTTCTAGAGATTTCAGGCATGTTATAAAATTAGTATTGTGAGATCTCTCCATTTTTTTATAATGTAGGCACTTAGTGCTATGAATTTACCTCTTAAAACAACTCTCATTGTATCCCATAAGTTTGGGTATGCTGTGTATTCATTGTCATGCAATTCTAGAAAGTCTTTAATTTCTTTATTTCTGTCTTGACCCATTTTTCATTCAGTAGTGAGTTGCTCAGTTTCCATGAGTTTGTAAGCTTTATGTTGCTTCCAGCTTTAATCCATGATGGTCTGATAGGATTCNGGGTGTTATTTCAATTTTCTTATATCTATTGAGACTTTCATTGTGTCCAAGTATGTGCTCAATTTTGGAGAAAGTTCCATGAGGTGCAGAAAAGAAGGCATATTCTTTTGTGTTTGGATTCAATGTTCTGCAAATATCTGTTAGGTCCATTTGGCTTATAACTTCAGTTAGCTCCAGCATTTCTCTGTTTAGTTTTTGTCTGAATGATGACCTGTCTATTTATGAGAGTGGAGTATTAAAGTCTCCCACTATCATTGTGTGGATGTCAGTATGTGATTTAAGCTGTAGTAGTGTTTCTTTTACAAACTTGGGTGCCCCTGTGTTTGGCACATAGATGTTAAGAATTGAACTGTCCTTTTGGTGAATTTTTCCTTTGATGAGTATGTAGTGTCCTTCCCTGTCTCTTCTGATTAATTTTGGATTGAAGTCTACTTTGTCAAATACTAAAATGGCTATACCAGCTTACTTCTTAAGTCCATTTGTTTGGAAGACATTTTTCATCCTTTTACCCTGAGGTGATGTCTACCCTTGATGTTAAGGTGTGTTTCTTGGATGCAGAAAAAGGGTGGATCCTGTTCTCACATCCATTCTGTAAGTCTGTCTTTTTATTGGGGAATTGAGACCATCAACGGTGGTGATGCTGCTGGTGGTGTGTTTTGTGTGTGTTTCTCCTCTTTTGTTCCCCTGTCTGAGATTGCTTATTTCCTGTGTTTTCTTGTATGTAATTAACTTCTTTAGGTTGGAGTTTTTCTTCTAGTGCCTTCTAGATGCGGGTAGATAGATATTGCTTAAATTTAGTTTTATGGTAGAATATCTTATTTTCTCCATCTATTGTAATTGAACATTTTGCTGGGTATAGTAGTCTGTGGTCTCTTAGAGTCTGTAGAACATCTGTCCAGGTCCTTTTGGCTCTTAGAGTCTCCATTGAGAAGTCAGGTGTAATTCTAATAGGTCTGCCTTTATATGTTAGTTGGTCTTTTTTCCTTGCATCTTTTAATATTCTTTCTTTGATCTGTATGTTTAATGTTTTGATTATTATGTGCCAAGAGGACTTTCTTTTCTGGTCCAGTCTATTTTGGTGTTCTGTAAGCTTCTTGTACTTTGGTAGGCATCTCTTTCTTTAGGTTAGGGAAATTTTCTTCTATGATTTTGTTGAAAACATTTTCTGTGCCTTTGACCTGGGTATCTTCTCCTTTCTTTATTCCTATTANTCTTAGATTTGGTTTTTTCATAGCATCCCAGATTTTTTGGATGTTTTGTTCCATGAGTTTTTTAGATTTAACATTTTCTTTGACCAATGTGTCCATTCTTCTATCATGTCTTCAGAGTCTGAGATTCTCTCTTCCATCTCTTGTATTCTGTGGGTGAGGTTTATCACTGAAGTTTCTGTTAGAGTTCTTAAATTTTTTGTTTCCAGATTCTTCTACTTGAACTGTTTTTTTTGTTTGTTTGTTTGTTTGTTTTCCCCCATTTCCACTGCATGTTTGATTTTTCAAGGATTTCTTTAAAGGATTNATTCACTTCCTATTTCAGGACCTCTATCATATTCATAAAGGCTATTTTAAGGTCCTTTTNTTGGGCTTTAGCCATGTTGCAATATTCAGAGTCTGCTGTGGGTAGGGTTGCTAGGCTCTAGTGGAGACATATTGTCCTAGCTGTTATTGATCACAATTTTACACTGGCATTCAAGCATCTGGGTTTAGGAAGATTGAAATTCTGGGTGTGATGTCTGGTGTCTCTTTGTTGGGTAAGTGTCTTGTTCCTTGGTTTCTGTCATCTTCTCAGGTTGTTAGGAGGGTGTGGTGGCTGTGTGTTTCCTCTTAGGATCCTTGTCTCNAGGTGCTGCAACATGGGTATGTGGAATCCGTGGAAAGAAGACTAAGAGGCATCTTAAGAATGAATTTAGCCTTTCTCGGCAGCAGGNGGCTCCAGCCTCGAAGGACTGAAGCACTTTCCCTTCACCCAGGGCATTTTTATTTTTCTCAATATTTACAGTTTATCCAGATGATTTACATATGCTCAAAACAACCTGAAAGGAGCTCCCAAAAATATGATGCCAAGTACAAATTCCTTGATTCATCAGGTACCATGGTTTTCTGGGTTTCCTGAACCAAGTTTTGCGTAGGTCTTTGTATCTTTGGGAGACTCTCAGACAAGATTCACATAGGGCAACAAGATAAACAAAAGGTGTCGGCTATACAAAATATGGATTAGGGCTAGGTGCTAGTCTCTGGAGGCAGGCCGGGTGTAGCCCAGTGGGAATGCCACCACAGATCCTGATCGGTGTGGGCACTGGGTTTCCAGGCAAAATGTGTTTCTAGGTGTTGAGAACTAACAAGTAGGAATGGGGATTGACTAGGAAGGGTGCTGAGGGTCCACAGATGAGAGGAAAGTAGGGTGTTCCACCAGGATCCCCTTAGTCCCCTGGGAATGGGGGCAGAGGGTGTGGAGAGGCCCCAGCAGAAGGTCTGNTACAGAGCTGGGGATGAACCTGGGGGATTGGACTTGGAGAAGTGGAGGGAGAGATGGGTCTGCAGTTACCCTTCCTGCTTGGCTGGCTGGAGTGACCCATGAGTTCCCAGGGAGTGTGTGCTGGGGTTAGGGGCTGGGATAAAGCAGTGAGTGGGGGGAGGGGAGTTAGGAGAGGAAGATCTGTGTGGTCCACTGATGATGGGGGCAGAGGAGGAAGGAAGGCCACAGGATGTGGTCTGCACCGGGGATGAGCCTGGAGGGTTGGTTTTAGAGGAACTGAGGGAGAAGCCAAAGAGCAACAGTTCCCTACCTGCATCCCCGGTTGGAGAGGCCTGCTGATAAACTTTAAAAAATAATAATAATAACAAACCAAGCACATGACTTTGAACACACAAAATTCAGCACATCGATTAATAAGGGAAAACAGATAGAGCTAGGTTTCATACAAAATTGTCCCAAAGTTCATGTGCCGAGTCACCCTGGTTCACAGCACTAGCAGCAGCAACACACTGAGGAGTCAGATGCCTGCACAGAGATAAGCAGGCAGACAGTGCAGGGAGCAGTGTCAGGGGTCACTCAACAGAAATATAGAGACCTCAGAAAGCCAGCCACTGAGGAGTCCCAGAGTGCAAGCCAGAGCCCATGGCACAGAGAACAAGGGTTCTGCCACCAAAGGTAAGGGGGCATCTTGTGGGACAGTGTCTGGACAATAAATTTGACAGCTAGTCCATCATTAAGGGACTCAGACTCAGTGCCCCAAATAAAGCTTCTCAGTTCCTCAAATTTATCTTTAATAAACCACAGATGGAGAAGAACCTTGAAGACAAGGCATGAGAGAATGTAATAGTCTAGAAGGTGCCTGCACCATTTTCTATCAGCCCCAGTGGCTACAACAGTCAGACTGTCCCATAGACCCTCACCTCAGACTGGAAGCGAAGGGGACTGTTTTGCTAACCTGCTTCATCGTGATTACAGTGCTTAATACTGTTTGCTGTTTAAGAGGATCTATGGGCCCTGCTTTAGCTTCTTCTTCCTCTTCCATCTTTTATTATCGTATATTAACTTTACAAAGTAGTGGGTTTCATTTGAAAACTTCTTGATATGCATATAATACATGTTGATCATATTTACTCTCTCCTTACCTTTTCTCTTTTCCTCCTGCACACCCCCCAGCCATATCTCCTTCCATATTTCTAACAGTCCCCTCTACTACCGTGTCTCCCTGTCTCCAAACTCCANACTNGAAAGAAAGCACGTGGCATTTGTCTTTCTGAGTCTGGTTTATCTCNNCTGATGATCTCCATTCCATCCATTTTCCTGTAAACAACATGATTTTCTCTTCTTATAAAACTAGTACATTTCAGCTCACTCTGGCATGGTGGCACAGGTCTGAAATCCNAGCACTGGAGATGGANAAGAGGATTAAGAATCCAAGGTCACCTTTAGCAACAGAGAGTTAGAGTCTTCCCTGAGCTACCTGAGATCCTGACTCAAAAAAAAGTAAATAAAAATAATGCATTTCCATTATAGAAAAAGTAGGTAATATAAAGATGTAAATAAGGGCTACATAAAATTGCCCTTCTTTCTGCTTATTGCCCTTCCCCCTTACAAAATTACAATTAAATTATTATTAATAATAATATAACTATTATTATAATTTCTCCACTCACTGTAAGACAATACAAGCTTCTGTATGCCACTAAGTAGAACTTTAAAATAAACTTGTCTTACTGGCTAGACAGCTTATCATTCCATGCTTGTATCATGATCTATATTGTTGAAGGTTTGGATGGTCGTTCTTACTGGCTAGACAGCACATCATTCCATGCCTATACCATAATCTATATTGTTGAAGATTTGGAAGGTCTGGGAGGTTTGCTAAGAGCGTGTCATATTGGCCCCTGCCTAGCATTGGGAATAAGCTTTTCCGGCAGACAGACTCAGGACCTGTGACCTCCAAGTGTGTCTTTTCCTCTAAACTCTCGATCTGTAAGGTTTTGTGCAGACACCAGCAAATCTACTATTTGCAGTCTTGTACTTGGGGATCCTCTGGGACTTCAGTCTCTCCTTTNTTACCTGCTGCTCTTACACAGAGGGCAACACACAGTCCGATTCTTGGCTAAAGGATCTGGCTGTCTGCAGACACTTTTGTCAAAAGGACCAGCTGTGATACCGTCTTCTCCAAACATAACACTGACAAAATATCCAGACTTGGTGGAGACAACTGAGATGCTTCCAAAACACCCTTTCAGAAGTGACACTAAGACAGCCTTGAGGAGCTGAGGTCAGTATAGCCCTGGTCTCCTACAAAGTCAAGAACAACTAAAGGGGTTTCTCAGTTGCAGGCGGGGGTTGTTTCTGACCCAGCTGCATTGGTCACTGCGTGCCCAGAGAATCAGTATGTGGGGCTTATGCAGGAAGGAGATGGGAAATATTCAATATTAATGTCCCAACACCCCAGAGGAAGAAAAAAATGTAACTGACAGAAATGTAATGGAACAGTCAAAAACAGATGTAACCAGCTATGGACATTGCGAAATCTATCAACAGTCTTACTTGTTCAAACCGCAATTTTTATTAAAATAAAAACGTTTTAAAGATATGTACTCTGATCTACTATGATAGTCCCCTTTCCACTCAAATGGTCTCTCTAACACCCACCCTATAGCAAACAGACTTTAAAATATATATATGTATATATATGCATATATATAATACAAAATACACTCATTTGGAAAATCCACAGAGTCTATGCATACCGTTGAAAGAATACTTATGAAGCAATCGTTGTATTTTATGTCAGTAGGTGGATGCGTTTTCCAGAAACCGTCTACGATTCTCCCCTCCAACCCTAGAAGTGTCACCATTCTGGCTTGATGCAGGCTTCCTGCTTTGTTATGTATTCTCATGTGTGGGAATGTCTACACATAAAGTCACGCTTTGTCTAATTTTGAGCTTTATATACACATGACCATGCTGAGTGTTTTCTTTTTGGGTCCTTTCTAATGTTTTCTACACACATGGAAGAGACCAATGTTCACTTATATTTGTAGTGGTCCTATTATAGAATATTCTACAAGTTACTGCTCCCAAGTGTTCCCAGGCTGAGGCTATCCCAATACTGCTGCTCAGAGAGATGCAGCTGTGCCCACCTTGGACACAAGCGTCCATCGGGTTTATATCCAAGGATGGGTGGTGATGCTGGTACCTCAGTGTGCTTTAACTTGTTGCTTGGCTGATACTTGATGAGATTAAAAACTATCCAGATGTTTATTGATCAGCTGGATGTCCTGTTTTGAAACATCTATTAAAGCTCATTATTTTGTTTAATAACTTATCTTTTACATTGCTTTATAGAAGTCCTTTATGTAACTTGATTTGTAAGTCTTTTGCTGGTTATGTATGTTCTAAGAATCTTTCTCTCAATTTTAATGCATCAAATCCATTAATTATTTTCCTTATATCAGCTATTTTTATCTATGATAAAGATATTGATACATCATTGAGACATCAAGTCTTTGTTCACACTTAGCCCATATTCTCCCCTAGAAAGATTTTTTGATGTGGTATAAATAAAAGGTAAAGTTTTATCTTTTCCACATAGAAAGTATGTGCCCCTGAAGGACACTGGAGAGCCTTGTGCTTTATAAATACCATTTCTCTCCATCAGGGAGAAGAGAGTGTTAGTCTTTACTATGTCAGAGGATCCAACCTTTATCACAAATTAAATGTCATCCCATAGCCATGTCACCCTGACCAGGCCCAGTCTCATCTGATCTTTGAAGTTGAGCATAGTTGGGCCCGGGGAGTCCTTGGGTGAGAGACAAATTGCAGTACATGGTGTGTCAGTGTCTGACTGTGTGTGGGCCTAAAATAAAAAAGAATTAATCCCCACAGATTGTTCTCTGAACTCTATCCATACACTGTGGCACACATCAGTGTGTGTGTACGCACACACACACACACACACACACACACACACACACACACACACGCACGCACAAATAATTCCACAAAATATTTCTCAAGAACAATGAAGCTACATGTCAACTTTGGGGAAACTAACTTCTTTTTGATATTGTCTTTCAGCTCATACGTGTGGAATCCCTGTGTTTAAGTCCTCTTAAATGCTCTCCATTTGGTTTTATGATCTTCACCAAAATTTCATTTAGTTATTTTATAATTTCCATGCAATCAAATACTAGCTCATTGATTTTTCATTTTCTAAGGCTATTACTATATATGTAAAAAAATATGATTGATTTGATATATATTTTCTATCCAACCACTTTATTAGGCTCCTGTATCAGCGATGGCAATTCAGCTGTAGGTCCTTTTAGATTCTCTCTATACTTATTGTCCACAAATATTACAGTTTGATTTCCTCCTTCCTGGTCTTTAAACCTTTCGTTTCTATTTCCTGTCTAACTAGCTAAAACTGTTAGTGTAATAAGGAAGACGATAGATAGCAACTTATATCCAGCTACTTTTATATCATTTTGCTCTGAAAGAAAAAGCTTTTGCTGTTTCACTGTCAATTATAGTTAGTGTGGAATTTTATGGGATCCAATTAAAGACATTCCTTTTTGTTTCTAGTTTGCTGTAAAAAATTCAATGAATGTGAAATTTAGTAAATGCTTGGGCAGTTTTTCCTTTTGTTTTTGCTTCATGTGAACAATAGTGTTTCTCTGTAATCAGTTAATTGCTATGGCAACTCATTTTCAAATGCAGGGGTAACCACACACTGCTAAGATAAACTCAATTTTCTCATGATGTAGCTTTTTGTTAATTGATGTGATTTGATGTGTATTGACATTCAAAAGTAATATTGCCCTATTAATGCTCCTTTCCCATATGGTATGGCTGTTGGCTGGACATTTAATTTGTGATAGAGATTGCATCTTCTGACATACTAAGGTTTTTATCTTCTTTTCTCCCTGATAAATGATACTGATAAAGCACAAGTTTCTAGTGTCCTACATGGACACATTTTCTGTGTGGAAAAAAGTAAAATATGACCGTTTTATTCATACTACATTAAAAAAAATTTTCTAGGGAGAACATAATACCAAGTGCAAATAAGGATTTGAAAAATATGACATGTCAATACCTTCATCATAGATAAAGCTTATTATTTTCATTGGATTTGGTNTTAAAGTTATGCTAATCCCAAAAAGAGATGGGCGCACTAACTGCAGGAGTCATATACCAGTCTTTAACTGTTTTGATTATTGAAAGTTCATAATTCATGGGTTCAGTATCTCTGCTCAGACACCAGTAGCTTCCTGTCTAGACTCTCACTATTCCTTCAGTTTGGGCCTGAAGATAACTCCTGCACAGGCAGTTCTCAGGCTTCTCCATTGTTGGGTCATTTTAAAAGCCATATTTCTAGTTGTTTTCAGTGGGAAAGTTGACATGAAATCTTTGATTACTGGTACAAAATGCCAGTGCACACCTTTATTTACATAACTAGGTATGTAACTTTCATACTTGTTCTTTTTTTTTCTGTGTATATAGGCTTTTTATCCCTTTTATTTTTAAATCCAGATAACATTTCTGAAACAAAACAAAATGTTGAGACATCACTGAAATTAAAGTGCCCCAACACAAAGGTAACAGTGCTGGGGTGTTCTCTCTTCCTTCACGCTATTTCCCTGACACAAGCAGAGAACACGGATTAGGATGGGATTAAGCTCTACAGCTCTCAAAATAAGTGGAAATCTGTATGAGACAGGAGAGGATGCTTAACTTCCAAATCTTTTTCCAGTTAGCCTATCATGCTTCGGAGATTAGGAAGTGTCCTGTCAGCAGCTGTTTTGCAGAAGTGATACAGGATTATAGTGGTCTGCTGTGTACACTGAGTCTCATAGATATTTTTCAGTGGGTTTAATAATCCATTGTGTGTCTGCAGTGGTCTCTTGCGCCCCTCCCATTCATTATTTGACCCCAGCTCTTCTGGATGTACATGTAGCACACTGATAAACATGCTTCCTTTTTTAAACTGTTATCCCTGAGGCTAAGAATGAGTTAACTGGTCTCTTCCACCTTCAATAATATGAAATCCTAAATATTTCCCAGCAAAGGTCAGACAGCTCTCAACAAGTCACCCTGCTGGGCCTCTGCAGCATGCAGGGGATCCTGGAGAACACAAAGACCTTTGCCAGAATTGGCAAAAGGTCTTCAACTGAGTCATGATTCCACTGAGAGTGGGTTGGGACTCAGGTGACCCAAAAACGTCGGTATCAGAGGCTTGGTCTGCCCTTTCTTTCTCCAGCAGCANCCTCCACAACCTCAGGAGAGGGGCCACTCTCTCCACCTTGACAANTTCTAGAAAGAAGTGGAGGCCGTGAGGATGAAGGCAGGCAGGTTCACTCCTCGTTTTCCCTCTTTGACTTTGCCTGTGGTCTTTCTTTGCCCACACCTCCCACCACACCCGCANCATTTATTCACCCTCGTCCTCGGGCATTACTAACCACTTATGAATAAAGAATCCAGAAGGGGGGGTGGTTTTAGCTCAGATGGTAGAGTGATTGCCTAACCCAGCACCTCATAAACCTGACATGGTGGTGAACTTCAGCAGTCCCAGAACTCAGGAGTAGAGGCAGGAACTTCAGAAGTTCAAGGTCATCCTCAATCATGTAACCATGTTGAAGCTATCCTGGGCTATGTAAGACTCTCTCTGAATGAGTGAATGAGAGTGTGTGTGTGTGTGTGTGTGTGTGTGTGTGTGTGTGTGTGAACTAACATTCCTTGAATGTCAACTGAAGCTCTAACCCATAAGGAGAGGGAGAGAAGGAAGTAGCCACCAGTTTCCCTGAGTTATTGAGTGTACAGTAGACTTGGGACACATTCAAAGACCTCACTCTCTCTTTGGTTCCTACTTGACTGTCGGCACTAACAGGGCAACTGTGTGGAATGCCACATTGGCTTGGTTGACCCCCTCTCTCCTGGATCACTGGCAGTTGGTGTGCAAACCTCCTAGGGAGCCTTGGGTGATGAAACCTGTCACACAAGCAGGGAAGTGGGACTGTGACTTCCCAGCACCCCCTTCCTTCCTCTCCAGAGGGGATAAAAGTCTGGCGGGGAGAAGTACAAGAAGCAACTGACCAAGCAACAAACGGTTCTGGAAAGATGCAGCCACTTCTGCTCCTGTTGGTCTTTATTCTACTCCGAGGAGATGAGGCAGGTGAGTGGCCAACCATACCTCAGAGATCTGATCCCGTCCTATACACTAGAACTAGACTGTTGTGGCAACCCTAACTCTGTATTATTGAGCAAGTTCAAGTTATTTGAGCACACNTTTCCTCAGTTTCCTTATCTATAAAATGTGGAAAATATTAATACTGCTTCCTAGAGTTGCTATGGCAGTTAAATTGATTAATGTATGAGAGAGTCTTGTTATTGGTCCTGATATATAGAAAGTACCATATAAATAAATATTTTCTACATAAATTTATTCAGTAGCCCATATCAAAGCCCAGAGACAAAAACACAGCTGTAAAAATCCCATCCACTCTGTCTAGATTCATATCTAGTCCCATAATTCCAGGAAGTAGACTCTGGGAGGTGGGATGCTCTCTCTCTCTAAGGAAGAGAGTGCCAGGGAACAGAGAAAGCTCATACCTTGGGAAAGCATCTTTCCTCAATACCCGAGGCCAGAGCCAGCCTTGTGTGGAACAAACATCCTTCTCCATTTGGAGAAGGAAGGCACAAAGGTCTGGGAAGGGGATGAGTCTCCCTTCAAGCCAGGAGTAATTCCTGTACATCTTTGGNGTCTTCCCCCTGCNCCTGANGTCCACGANGCTCCTGTATCACCCCTCCCCACCTNCAGCCTTTCTAAAGCCGCCCACCNGGTACTGTCNGCAGGCNCTCAAGCACACACTAAGTGCCAGGTGCTTCCTTGCAGGAAAGATCATTGGAGGCCGAGAAGCCAGGCCCCACTCCCACCCCTACATGGCCTTTCTTCTGATCCAGAGTCCAGAGGGGCTGGGTGCTTGTGGAGGGTTTCTGGTGCGAGAAGACTTTGTGATGACAGCAGCTCACTGCTTGGGAAGGTGAGGACCCAGAAGCTTCCCAGGAGGCCAAAGTTCCCAAAAACATCCTCCTCAGAGCCACCTGAAAGTATGCAATTATAATTAAGTATAATTACAATGAAAGGCTCTGCGTTTAATTCTAGAGACAAGATGGGACTGGGAGAGGGAGGTGAGAAGCCAGGCTGATACGGAGAAGAGGATGTGATCAAATGGACAGGAGAAGGAGGCAAAAGGCACAGGCTAGGCGCTAACTATGAACTCAAACTATTTCTGTTCAATCTTCTGTCCCCAGTTCAGGATTTCTGGGAAATAGCAGGCAGGGGTCAGGTACAGGGCCCTCCCNTGTCTCCCACCCTCTCCAGCTTCATTTTTCCTGTCCTTGGGCCGTTCATCTGCTGAGCCTCCTGGTTCTCCCACCTACCNCTAGTCCAACTTTTCTTTTGCAGCTCCATAAACGTCACCCTGGGGGCCCACAACATCCAGAGGCGAGAAAGGACCCAACAGCACATTACTGTGCTCAGAGCCATCCCACATCCTGATTACGATCCGCAGAACATCCACAANGACATCATGCTGTTGCAGGTACTACCTACCCGACCTCTGGTTCTCCAGGCTTGCCGGCTCCCTCTCTGGTGTGTGATTTTTCTGTGTTCAGGGACAGGGTTCCAAGGTGGTGGTGAGGACACAGAATCCCTGAGTGTTGCCAACTCAGATGCCAACTGAGCTGGAATGCCTACATTCCTCCTGACAGCTGAGGAGTAGAGTCCGGAGGAGTCGAGCTGTGAAGCCCGTGGCTCTGCCTGAGGCTAGNAACCGACTGCGGCCTGGGGATTTGTGCACAGTGGCTGGCTGGGGCCTGGTGAGCCTGAGCAGGAGAACAAATGTACTCCAGGAGGTGCAGCTAAGGGTGCAGAGGGACCAAAAGTGCCGCAATCNCTTCGACTCCTACAACAGCCAGACTCAGATCTGTGTGGGAAACCCCAGAGAGAGGAAGTCTGCCTTCAGGGTAAGAGTATGAACACCTGCAGTATTTCTTGGGACAAGGGGCTCAGGGCTGACAGGACGGCAGGGCCAGTCTCCATGCCTTCAAGCCTGGGGACTAGACCAGAGTAGAAAGGGTTTACTTCTTCAGGAATGACAGCAAGGTCCACAATTTACCTTAACGGGGAAGGTGAAGGTACCTTGATAGAGCGAGCTGGAGGCAGTAACTTTAGCCAGGCCTCAAGTCCAGCAGCTGAAAGACACAGGGCCTTGACTGCTGCGAGCTCATCAAATGCCCATCCCCCCACACGGGCAACTGAAGAAGCCCAGCAACCCATGCCTTCTCTGGGAGCAGGANTCAGGGCAGCGAGAGCCAGAAAGCCTAGTTTCATGTCCTTCCCTCCTTCCTCTGCCCACAGGGTGATTCTGGTGGCCCTCTGGTGTGTAACAATGTGGTCCAGGGCATTGTCTCCTATGGAGACAGGAATGGTATCCCTCCAGCTGTGTTCACCAAGATCCAGAGCTTCATTCCCTGGATAAAGAGAACAATGAGGCGCCTTGCACCTTGGCATCAGGGACCTACTGACTTCCTGTCTGGGGCANGGACCAGCTCCAGGGGATTTCCATAGCCTTGATTAATGCCGTATGGAGAGTGTAAATTTTGTTTATTAAATATCATTTAGTAGTGTCTTAATTTGTTGAACTCCTATGCCAAAATACCACATAGTGGTATGCTAAANAACGGAAATTAATTTTGCCACGTTTGAGAGGCTGAGAAGTCCAAAGTCTGACAGCCGTTCGGTGTCTGATGAGAGGGTGCTGACGAGATCACAGCCGTCTTCTTCCCATATCCTGAAGTGGTAGAAAGCGTAGGGGATTCCGTGGGGCCTCTTCAATACGGTGACTACTGACAAGAGTTCCTCTCTCCTAACTCACCTCCTCTCATCTAATCCCTGTCAAATGGGGATTCGGTTTCGATGTGTCAATGTTGAAGGAGAAACCCTCGTTCTCCAGTGAGTACCGATGACATGAGCCTGGACGAGTGAAGTTCTTCCAGAAAATGAGTTTTCTTCCCCGTGACAAACAAACCCCATCATCTACTCACAGCCTGGAGATGGAGGTGAGCTTCTCCCTTCCTTAAGCCATAGCTTGTCATTCTCCCCGATCCCACTCTCTGAACCAACTTCTCTCCCCAGGGCAAGGCTTCTCTCTCCCTGAAACCCACCCACTTAGTGCTAAACTATGCAGACAGATAAGCCTGATCAAAGGACAGAGTTGTAATCCCATTAAAGTCCCCACTTAATGTAAGACAAATCTCAAATCCATGAAAACAATGAACTTGTAATAAGTGGTATTGGGACAACCAGATAGTTGTTTTGATGGGGAAAAGATAATATTGAATCAATTCCTCACACCACACTCACAAACCTTAAATGCACACAAATGCTAAAGATTAAACCACACAGGTACTATAGAAGACAGGAACAAACGGAACACTGGTATGTTTAAACAAAGGCCAATATTCATAGGAGCACAAGTCACAAGAGTAAAGGGAGAAGAAGCAAGGCAGTGTTCATCAAAGACNGCAGTTCTTGTCTAAGGCAATGTCCATCAAAGATGGTATTTCTTGTCTAAAACAACATCATACCATCATGCTGTGTTCTAGACCAGTGCTTTCATTTTCAGTGATGGAGATATGCGTCACACTTTCAGTACTCTGAANGTATATAAAACTGCAAACAAAATATTGACTGAAAGAATAATGTTTCTATGGCTGACTACATCGAATAAAGGATTACTGGGATCACATAATCTGAAATCAGACTTTAAACATCTTAAAGTCACTGCACAGAATCAGCTGTAAAGGTTTTCTGGTACATCAAAATGTTGATTACGTTTGACAGTGGGATGTCTGCAATCTGAACTACTTTGGTTTCTGTGGTCTTAAGTGAAATAACTACTGAACAGATATTTTACCAAATCCAACTGGGCATATACACAAATGCTTTGGTGGATTCGATCATTGTTTTATGTGTAACTCCTATCAGAAGGTCATTTGTTTAATATTCAATATAGGCCATTTGTCAACAAAATTGTAGCCAATAGCATCTAAGGCATCACTCATTTTGTTTGGTAACTGTATGCTCAGGGAAATTATCTATTACTTCTGGGTTCTCATGGGTGAGTCTCATTATTAAATGTTTATACTGGCAAATGGAAAGAACTCTTGCCAGCAAGGTTGGAAGAACTGAAAACAGTAGAAATATCCCCCTACTTGTCCTGTGATATTTACTTAGAGTCCCAGAACTCTGCCCAGTCCCAGACTCCATAATAAGGAAACCCAGGGGCAGCCCCACCNCTTTGCATGTCCTCGTGTTCCTGCCAGCACTTCCAAGGCAGCTCCTCATATCTGACTTCCGTTTAGAAAGGTCCCTACAACTCCCTAAGGTCCTGATGTCTGTTTCCCGTGAGATCCTGCAGGCTCTGACCTCTCCTGTGGTATTTTCATGTATTTAGCACACCACTCCATACACACGTGCACATTCACATATACTTAAAGTCGCACTTAGGGTCCTGATCCACTAACATAGGTAGGTCTAGGCTGTGTGTGAATTGTGTTCTTCTCATGACCAAATCCATGTGTACCANGTAGCAACAGATCTGAAGGGCCTGAGAGACAGGAAGATCATTGTCTATACCATCAGGTGCCCAGAGTTGAGAGTCTCAATGCCATTTTTAACCATATGTTGTAACAGTGGTGACAGCTAGGGTATTCCTTTGATGCCAGTCTACTTATGTCTCAGCAAAGAGGATTCTACAATGGATTCTAGATGGGGTCTTGGGCATCTATCCAAGGTTGTAAACATTCACACTACCCAGTCATTCGCCAGTCTCAACATACATCAGCCCACCCCTCTGCTAATAGCTGTGTGCCTCACTTCTGAGCCACACCCCTGCCTGCTGAACCACTGTGCTTCATCTGTCATTTGTGTAAGAGGAGGTTTGGAATGATGTGCCCTCCCTCCTTCAAGACTCAAGTGGTTGTGAGAAGCAGCCAATTTCCAGGGCAGTGCTGGCTCTGGAGATGTAGTGATAAGCATGACAGATGCTTAATAACATGGTATTGGGGTGATCCCAGTCTGTACCCACAGATGGCTTTGTCNTCAGAGCCCCTTGTGATAAAGCTTAGGTGAACTGTCAATATGAGGAAAATGGAAAACTAGGGGAGGGAAGAGAGAGGTTGATACAGAAGAAGAGGGAGAGAAGGAGGAGGGAAAAATAATACTAAGGATGTTTGGAGAAGCCACAAGGACTGTCTTGGTTAGGATTTCTATTACTGCAATGAAACGCCATGGCCAAAAACCAAGTTGGGGAGGAAAGGGTTTATTGGCTTACACTTCCACATTGCTGCTCATCATCCAAAGAAATTAGGACAGGAACTCAAACAGGGCAGGAACCTGGAAGCAGGAGCTGATGCAGAGACCAAGGAGGGGTGCTGCTTACTGGCTTGCTCTCCATGGCTTGCTTTCTTATAGAACTCAGGACCACCAGCCCAAGGATGGCACTACCCACAATGGGCTGGGCCCTCCTCAGTCAATCACTAATTAAGAAAATGCTTTACAGCCAGATCTTACAGAGGCATGTTTTCAACTGAAGTTCCCGCCTTTCAGATAACTCTAGTTTGTACGGCAAGTTGACACAAGATTAGCCAGCACAAGGACCCATATTATTTTTTTACTTACATAAAAATTNCATATAATACATGTAAGTGTATGTGTATACATACACATACATAGTTTAAATGAAGTTATGTCATTTGAGCTGACAGTGCTTACCCCAAGAGCCATATACTCTTCAAAAAAAAACCCCAGTACCAGGCATGGGAAACCTCCTTTTGAGTCANTGATCAGGGGAGTCCAAGAGACTCCTAAAACAATGTGGGTTATTTTTGTTGCCCTTGGTTGCCTCCCAGATCTTGAAAGTAAGTCCCTGTTGCTGAAGACACCGTGCACTTTAGACACAGGATTCAACTGATCTGGTAATAGTNGAAGCTGTCAAGGGAAGGAAGCAACCAATAGTCCTACCCAACTGTGATGCCTTATGAACCACAACAACGACCATCATAACAAGATATCCCTAAAGGTGCAATAGTGGCACTTATATCCTGGAAGTAACCAACACCCGTCTAATTAGATTTAAAGCCTGTTCACAGGAGAAAAATCATGGTTGGTACTGGCAATCTAACCAATTACCTGGCGCTAGTGAGGTCATTTATGCATTTATGCATTTGTATTATGTAATTAAATAGTAATTAAAGAAATAGTAATTAAATAAAATAAAGAAATAGTAATTAAAGAAAAAGAAGAAAGTAAATAAAGAAAGACTTTGGGTCTGGGGAGTTGGCTCAGTGGTTAGAGTGCTTACTGCTCTTCCAAAGAACCTGAGTTTGGTTCCCAGCACCCACATCAGGCAATTCACAACTGCCTATAACTGCAGCTCCAGGGGATCGTATGCTGTCTTCCATCCCCCAGACATGTGACACACATGCACACAAATAAAAATAAATATTTAACAAGAAGAAAGANAAACAGGCTATGAATATGAGGGGGAGTAGATGAGAGGAGTTGGGGAGAGGGAAAGGAAAGAGGAAGTGATGTGATTCTATCATCATTTTAAAAAATTAAAGTCACTCAAAGATAAGAATATTAAATTCTAATATAAATATCACAACTTTCATAGTAGCACCTATATTCTACTGGTATCATTTCACATGACCCTAGAAAATAGCATAAAAATGTCTGGAGTTCATAGGACCTTGCTGATGGTCACGGCCCGTGGATCCAATTAAGAANTGCCCCAGAGGACAAGGGGAAAAAGGAGATTAACACATAATTACACATGCCCATGGGGCTTAATGTGAACTATTTCACCCATGGGTGAACTTATTTCCTGAAATAAAACTATCCCTTAAAAAAAAGGATAATTATGGACACAGAGTGATACACAGATGTAAGTCCCACACAAGAGAGTGACCACCATAGATCTCAGCAAGTTCACTACAGAACCTGGGCTGTCTTGTCCACGCTGCCAAAGCAGGGCTCCTCTACTAGGAAAGTTTGTTTCTGACAATCATCTTTCTTCCAAATCTGTATTTGTGTGGCCATCCAGGCCCCTCTGGCATGTCCTGGAGAGGATATTGCACGTGAGGCCATGTGGTCTCACATCCTTCCTCTGAGCTGGTTATCACCTGCACATCTCCAGGAGTGGCAGGATTTGAGCTGCCTGGTTCTGTTTAGGAATCTATTGCTGTGACTCTCCACATTTGAACTACTAAAGAGACAGAGACAAAGGAGACGCCCGTGACTGATACAGGGTGCAGTATCTGGTGTTGTGGAACATTATGAGTGGGAGTGAAGCCCAGGAGACACAGCAGGGGTGACTTCAACAGTTCAAGGAAACATCTCTGTCAAGAATAGAAGTTNGAGAAATGTCTTGACAGTATAGGCAAATCAGCCAAGTGAAGAATGATTGAAGTCCAGATCTAGGTGGCATGTCTCCCAGAATGGTTAACATCNTCTTCATTCTTATATTCCATCACAATTATTTCAATATATCTTCAAAAATATAAGAACCTTTGGGACCCAGACTTCCTTCTCCTCTGATAAGTGCAGTCTTCACTCCTCATCAAAGGAACTTCTCTTTGCAACAGAGACCACTCCAGGAAACCACAGCCAATCAATACNGAGAGTTGTGGAGCCCAGTTCAAGTGGATACATCTACNGCACACTCCTGCATCTAAGGCTCAGGGGACAGTCCAGAAANGGAGCCAGAAAGACTNTAAGAGTCAGAGGGTCAGGGAGTTAGCTGTGAGATTGTGTCTTCTAGTAACAGCAGAAGCTACACCATAAAGTCTCACCAACATGCCCGCCCAAATGTGAGTAGAACAAGGATGACACCAGTGAACACACCAAAATGGACAAGGAAGAACCCATGAGGCCTCAACCCTACACAAAGAGCTATAGGCAACTGAGGAAAGCTGGGAGTGGGAGAGGTGGCCTTCCCTAGGGAAGGACACACCAATCGGCTGTCTATGTCCAAATGGTCAGGCCTGAAAACACACATACAAGCAACATTATGCAGACTCGGCAGTTATATTTAAAAACANACATGTGTACACAAATACATATATGAACATAATAACAATTGGTTTTTTCTTANTTTTTTGAGAACTCTGCAAACTGATTTTCTCAATAGCTGCATTAATTTGCACCATACCAACAGTGAATTAGTGATCCTCTCTCTGCACAGCTTCT
>LZPO01055292.1:96740-107190 GCA_001675575.1 Neotoma lepida
ACTCACATACATTGCATATATACACTATCCCATTCAAACGTGGTTCTTTATCATCACCCTCTAGACATCTCAATCACACACAATGTATGAAGTGAACACTATCCCATTTAAATGTGGCCCTTTGTCATTGTTTNCTGGACCTGTCACTCACACACATTGTATGTAAACACTATCCCATTCAAATGTGGGCCTTTGTCATTGTTTTCTGAAACTGTCACTCACACACATTGTATGTATACACTATCCCATTCAAATTTGGCCCTTTGTCATCACCCTCTAGACATCTCACTCACATACATTGNATATAAACACTATTCCTGTCATATGTAACTGCTTTCTCATTACCTCTGGACCTCTCATTCACATTCATACACATCTCATTCAGATGTGGGCCTCATTTTTTTCCATTCTTTCTACTCACAAAGTAATAAAGCAATTACACATTCATTAATGAAATCCTCACTCCAGCAAACACACTTCATTCCATACATTGTATCCAGTCTCCTGCACATATTCTCCATCGATTGGACAGAACAGCTGTCACCTCTNAGAAAGGCCACAGGGAGCAGGAGGGACACTCACAGTGTGGCTGCTTGACAATGTGAATTGGTCCCAAGAAGCCCTGAGATAATGGGACTGTGAGCCAAGTGTGAGGCAGAAGGCTAGCCCAAGAGCCTGCCTCAATACTCAAATGTCGTTTAGCTGCCAGGAATATGTGTTGACAATACCAAGATGTAAGAAATCAGAAGTAGAAATTGTGAAAGACTGAGACTAGATGCATCTAAATAATTATCAGAGGCTGCACAAGTAACTTCTAATCCAGCATCTTTCATTTCTATGTGTATAACTGCATANATTTTGTTTCAGTAGATTATTGGACCACACAGATTTTTAATAATTATTCCATCATTACTGAACATGTACATCATTTGCAAATTGGAGATAGAGGACACAAGTAAATTAACATAGGAACAAGATAAACCCTTTCATATACCTTAAGAGGAGAATGAAGATGAGAATATGTTTGACTATNNCAGATTTTCTGTGACAGATGTAAAGTCTGCATGAGGACTACATGCAGCTTACAGCAAAGATCTTCTGTGTCTATACCAAATGACAAGATTGCCCAGAAAAGCAGTCTCAAATGTCAGGTGGACTCTGGTGTCCTAAGAAGGAATGCACTTGAGNTTTACATTNAAANCACCTGNNTATACAAACTGCAAGAGGAGCTAGAGCTGATTCCTTAGAGGAGACAGAAGCTGGNTCCTCAGGGGTTTCAGAGAGAGAGAGAGAAGCTGGCTCCTCANCANANACAGAGAGCAAACAGAGAATACCTCNGCCTACATCACCTTCTTCCCTGGGGACCAGATTGCCTTGACAGTGTGGAGCAGGAGAAAGTGCAGACACTCGGCAGGAACAGCACAGCTCTGTTTCTGTCTTCATCTCTCCTTTCCTGACACGAACTCCTTTGCTGAANAAATATTTTAAACTCTTGAAATGTCTTTAGACTGGCATGGGACCCAGAATGTTTGTCTCTCAAGGTTGTTCTATAGGCTTCCCTACTCTGTCATTTCCTTACTTCCTGACAGTGGCATCAACATCACACTAACACTTCATCCTAAATCCCTACTCTACATGCCATCCCCCAATAGAGTTCAAAGCTCTTGAGATGTTACTAGGTGACCCAGCTTTTTCCTAGGGTTTTATCTTAGAAGGGTACTTTTGAATCATGAATAAAAGCCTTTTGCTCTTAGAAAAAAATAAGTTCCTCATAGGTAGTATTAGGGGATNTCAAATATTACTTTTTTTTTTAGGGTTTCATCTACTCTCTAACCCTGTAAATAGTTTTCCTGTTTTCAAGGAAGTGAGGTAGATGGAAAATNATAAATGTCAACATTTAAAATGGATGTGAGACATAAAGAAGGTGTAGGGTAGACTGGAAGAGGACAGGCCGAAGTGTGAGTGTGAATGGTGTGTGCACGTGGACAAGTGCTTTGCCATGCAGAGCATGGCAAATATTTGGATTCTTGTGTGTGGTTACTCAACAGGAAGTAACAATGTTGTGTGAGGTCACAGATGTTCGTGACTCTCCCGAGTTTCAGAATGAATATTAAGGGCTTCCTTTGGATCACCTAAAATTTGAGAATTTGAGTAGTCTGTAATGTGGAATTCAGGGAAGCTATTTCCATCCTTTGTAGTGGGTGGCTGTTTGAGCCATACCCTGAAGCACAGCCCCTAGTGAGGTAGCAGGTAATGCTTACATCTGCCTATGACCTTAAGGTCCATGACCCTGGGGCGTGGCCACTGGGGGACCCTTAAGACCTGGGATGCATGTATGTGTTCTTGCCTCGCTACCTTGTGGCTTTGGATGCTGGAACAGACCAGGGTAGAGCTAGCCAGAGAACAGCATTGGACTGCGCCTCATCCTTCCAAGATCCTGTGACAAATTCCTTTATTCTGTCTTGTGAGTTAACCCCTAAATAATTTCCCTTGTTCATTAAATAGACTCCATGGATTGCTAGCGATATAATCCCAATAATCCTTCCCTATATATTTAAGTAAAACATTGCCAAATAAGTTAGTATAGACAGACATAAGAACGACTGCCTTCTGGGATGCTGCAATGTCTTTGAGTTATGAAAGTTGAGGAGGACACAGNTAGTGGTGGACCAAACAGGAAAAGGGTTGCCAGGAACATCCCTCACTAGCACAGAAGAGGATTTGATCACTGACATCATTTACGATCTTCACCCCATCATAAAAAAAGAGATTGTTTTCATTTGTAGTTTGTGTAGACAATGTATCATCTTCTCATCAGTGTTCTAGCACACACCATCCTTAGCACACCTTCTGTTCACTGCTCACTGCCCACTGTGGTTCCATAACAACAAAAGAAGAGCTAGAGGAACAGAATCCAGAGCGGTGGTCCATACTACACAGTGGGTTGAGTCTGGGACCGAGGTAGAGAAACAGGTAGGATACTCCTCAGAGGTAGAGTCTGATATGTGTGAGAACTGGATGGAGCAGTCTGCAGTGTTGAAGCTCAAGAGAAAACAGAGAGGTTTGGGAATGGTGGCTATAGATATTCATCCAAAGGAGACCATGTGGAAAAGGAAATTGGTACTAGCCGAAAAGGAAGTGTGTGTGTTGGGGAGGGGGGTGCTCATTTTTCTTAAGGTGAGAGAAAGATGCTAGAAATANACTTGCAAAGGGATTATAGTGTGATCAGTACACATAGATAGTGGCGTCTTATTTAATAATTTATAAACGTGGGGAGCAGCTGAGATGAGATTACCATCATATAATTCTTTCAGTCACAGAAAATCAGGCTCAAGAGCTTAAAGTTGTCTGCTCAAAACCAATGGCAGATGGGCCTGAAGCCTGAGATCTGGAAACTCAAGTTTAAGGTTCTCACAGTGAAGAGTCTACCCATGTGAGTTTGGAAATCACTTAACAGAGATGGCCAGCCAAACTAGTGGAGACTCATGAACTATGGACCCATAGCTGAGGAGCCCCCATGAGCCCTNATCCAGAGACAGATGGAAGCAGATGCAGAGATTCACAGCCCGGCANCAGGCAGAGCTCCAGGAGTTCAACTGATGGGAGAGAGGAGAGATTCTATGAACAAGGGACACTGAGATCATGAAGGGAAAATGTACAGAGATGGCNAGCCAGGCTGGTGGAAATGCATGAACTGTGGACCAATAACTGTGGAGCCCCCATGGTGCTGGACTGGGCCCTCTGGAAGCTTGAGACAGTTGTTTGGCTTTAACTGTTTGAGGGCCCCCAGGCAGTGGGATTGGGATCTGTCCCTGGGGCAGGGGCTGACATTTTGGAGCCCAGTGCCTGTAGTGGGACACTTGGTGCAGCCTTGGTGCAGGGAGGAGGGTCTTGTCCTGCCTCAGCTGAGAGTGCCAGGCTCCGGAGACTCTCCATGGGAGACCTCGTCTGGGAGGAGGTGGGAATGGGAAGTGAGTTGAGGTGGGGAGCTGGCAGGGCAGGAGGAGGGAGGAGAGGGGGATCTGAGGTTGGTATGTAAAAAGAGTAGAAAATCGTTTTAATAAAAAAATTTTTTTTAAAGAAAAGTGTCCCCAACAGTAGTTCAGTGACATCATCTAGAGACTTCTAAGGTTTAAGTGATCTCCAAACTCACATGGGTAGACTCTTCACTGTGAGAACCTTAAAATATTACTTTTAAAGGAGATAATTACCTGATCACAAATTCAAGACACAGTGGCATCATATTGAAGTTCCGTGACCACTGACATTAGAAGGGGACTCCTTCTCTGCTTGATGTGGAAAGCCTCAGGAGATTCTTCTTCTCTTCTCAGAGTCCAGCATTCCTGTGGGGAATGTGGTTATGCTCACCAGCATAGGACTGACAAAGTGCTTCCTGTACATTCACCACACAGATGGGGCAAGAACTCAGATCTTAAATATCACACAGGACATTAGTGGCCACTACCTGGCCCTTTTTCCACACCTAACGGTTTAAAAGTTGTGAGGTCAAGGCTAGGGGCAGGAGGAGGGAGGAGAGGGGGTTCTGTGGTTGGTATATAAAATAAGAAAATCTTTTAATTAAAAAAAAAAGTTGTGAGGCATAGACAGGTGACAATTGAAAACTGTCAGACCCCTGAAGATGTTCATGCTCCTTCTCCTAATGGTGGCTGTATTGCCAGTCAGCACTAATGGAGATAAGCAACCATTAACTTCCTTAGAGTCTGGCACACGTGACCACGGACACTTCCATAGTGCCCAGTCAGGCTGTATCTAAGGTCTCCCCCTCACTCAGCTCATCTGAGAAGTTTGCTGAGCCCCAGCTCCAGGACTGGATAAATAGGGCTCTGAAATCACCATGAACTACTTCTAATGGCACCTGGTGAGTAAAATCTCAGTGATCTAACAGTGATGAATTAAAAAAATTCCTGGGACCCTAGAGAAAGATGCAGTTGAAAATGAGGGCTGGAAGTTCCAATTGGNGAATGGACAGGAGAGGAGGGAGGGGAAACGTTGGTCCAGATATAAAATAAGTAAATAATGAAATAAATAATTAAATAATTAATTAAAATATTAAATTTGAAAAGGAATCGGAGTCCTGTGCATCTTCACATTCATTTTTACCGCAGACACTGATTTCTGGTGTATCTTGACCACAAAAGGCTCTGAGCATGTGGTACTGAGGATTCCGATAGGAAGCAGCAAGAGCAGATGGCTTGATTTCCAGGCCTCATTTCCCACCTTTCCAGTCCTTCCCATCGAATGGTACCTACACGATTGTCCTGATAGACCAGTATTTGCCATTCAGGTTCCATCACATCTTAGAGCATTAAAATTGTGGAGCTGCCTATAAGGGGAGGAAGGAAAAAGAATCAAGATCCCTACGCCATACCATTTAATCAGAGACGACCATGAGTATTAAATATTTCCTATGGCTTTCACTTTTATTTCATGAAAATATTCATGGCTAATTAAAGAAAATTGTTTAAAGGACCAAATATACACTACCCACCTCCATGAAAATGTAGGACCCAGAAAGGAAGTGACCACACAGCATCCTCTTAAGTTAATTCAGGAGCACAGTTAATTCACATCACAGATCTAACTGATGTTCCTCCTACTAAGTATTTTTCATGACNCTTCCTCTGCTTGAATATGTATGTGGAGAGGATTTCTCATGTGAAACCAACTGACCTACTGCTTCCATTTCCACTTACTTGAGACCTACCTCCCTGGGAATTATAGACAACCATATACCACAGGAAAGTAGTAGTGTTGGATAACCTGGTCCTACAAGATTCCTGTGTTGGTGTGACTCTTTAATTGAATGAGGTTAGGATGGGTCATTTGTCATCTCTGGACCAAAGAATTCCCCGAGAAGACTCCCAGCATCAAATCAAACAGTGTCCATGAGGTTCTGTACAGCAACCCTGCACTAGAGAGCATCTGTTCACATAGACTCCTTTGCCCTCTTCTGCCCCATCTCTGGAACCACAAGGAGAAAGTCCAACTAGGCAAACTGAGAGTCCTTACTGCAGGACAGCTGTCACAGTCACCATCCTTTCAGGACCACTCTGTCTTCCCCCACACAAAACTCTTCCTCTCCAGTTCTTCATCTGACATCTTCNTGTGCTTGGAAGTCCATTNATTTCCCAGGATCCTCTCTTGTGGGAATCCACCTTAAGATGGGAACTCCTATCANAGCCTCAAGCAAACCAGTGAGGAGGATCCAATCCTCAGACACGATGAGCATCTCAGCAGACACTCAAGCCTTTGAGTGTGGTTCCTGGAAGCAATGCAACAAATAGCTCAACTGCATGGACCATTGTGCTTGCAGTAGTGGGTTCTATAGAAAAGAGGCAGAAGAAACACCCAAGCCAGGCAGGAATATCACCTTAACCGGGGATGTTTATTCCTTGGAAACAAAACAGAGGACTGTGCAAGACTTCAGGCTTTTCTCAGTTAAGTCTGATTGTAGCAGGGGTCCTGTGTTGTTGTTCCTTTTGAGGAAGGGGGCCAAGTAGGCTCGAAGTCAAGACACACAGACTCAGGGAGAATGTCAAAACAACAAGCTCAGTTTACTCAGGAAGAGACAAGCTTTATATACCCTCCACCCCACCCTGGGGGAAGGTCTGATGAATATGCATCTGCTGGTATGGACATGGCTGCCTCTCATTGGTCCAGATCATCTCCAGGTCGTGTTTCAGCTGCTGTTGTTAAGGCCCCTAGGCAGACCCAGGCTGGCTCTCAGAATGTATCTTTTTTACTTGTTTGGGCTGGCTGGCCCTCAAGCTTCTTGGGGATGAGTCATCCCATATCTGATGACATCCATTTCCACTACAACAATCTTGCTTCTCATGAATTTCCCCCAAAACATCCAAAATTGTGATAACCCAGACTCCTGTAGTCTCTCTTAAAGAATTCAGGGGTGCAATCAAACTCTCTCCTGGAAGATTCCTCCTAGTAGTCCAGATGACAAAGATGAATTCAGGCAGGCTTTTCAGTCACCACCTTTCCTCACTCAGCTCTCACACTGGTTTTAACACTTTCCCCATTTTCTAGGACTCAACATAGTCCTGATCTTACTAAGAGGGTCTGGTTAGTAGATAAAGTAACGACCATGTATGAGACATGAGATAGCATCATGCTCAGGATGCTGGTGTTTGTGCAACAGTCTCTCACAGATCATAGACACAAACAGATTCCGATAGAGAGAGCAACAGGACAGCATTATCATACAGGTTCAGTGTTTCCATATGGAAAAAAAATGTCTAAGAAGAATGCAGCTGATGGCTGTTCAAGCCTGTTGTGGGTCTACACAATGCCATTGCACTTTATTAGTGAAAACAGCTAAAATTATCAAACTTGTGTTTTCTACATTTTGCAACAATAGCAATTGTTTGGTTTTAAACAATCTGTGGGAATATAAGAAGACCAAATCTTTATATTAAGATGTTACCTAGAGAAGATGGTGGCACCATCAGATAAAGTTCAGATAAAGTATTCATGAGGCTTCCTTTCCCCCAGAGCTTTTAGTTTCCAGGCCCAGGAAGACGGTTCCAGGTGTAGCTGATATCACATCCTAGCAGGGACCCCAGTCACCTTGCTCCTCTGTGATCATAACCCAGAAACAGAGTTGAGGGTGACAGGGACACATGGCATTATCTAAAGAGACAGCTGGGCAAGAAAGGAGAGGAAGAGCAAAGACAGGGTGGAAAGGGCTTGCATGACCTAGACACTTGTCTGAGTTTCTCCTACTTAGAGGCCACTGGGCTCAAGGGAGGACTTCAGTTTTTTTTTCCACTAAATAGATTTTTTCCCACATTGTGTTTATGCATTGGTCCTGGACCATTTGTCATTACCTTCTGGACATCACAGTCACACACATTGTATTTATAAACTATTCCATTCAAATGAGGCTCTTTATCATCATCCTCTAGACACCTCACTCAACACATTGTATATATACACTATTCCATTAATATGTTGCTGCTTTCATATTACCTTCTGGACCACTAATTCACATGCATACACATCTCATTCAGATGTGGGCCTCATTTACTTCCCATCTTTCTACTCACAAAGTCCGAAGACAATCACACATTCATCAGTGAAATCCTCAAACCAGCAACACATTTCATTCCACACATAGTGTCCAATCTCCTGCACATATTCTCCATCTATTGGACAGAATAGCTGTCACCTCTAAGAAAGACCACAGGGAGCAGAAGGGACACTCACACTGTGGCTGCTTGACAATGTGAACTGGTTCCAAGAAGCCCTGAGATAATGGGGCTGTGAGCCAAGTGTGAGGCAGAAGGCTAGCCCAAGAACCTGCCTCAATCACTAAAAAGANGTTGAACTGCCAGGAAAATGTGATGGAACTATCAAGATGTAAGAGACCAGAAGTGAACATTGTGACAGAGCAGGACCAGATGCATCTAAATGATTATCAGATGCTGCAGGAGTAACTTCTAATCCAGCATCTTTCATTGTCCGTGTGTATAAACTCATAGACTTTGTTTTAGCAGATTATTGTACCACACAGATTTTTAATAATTATTACAACATTACTGAATGTGTTCACTTGAAAATTGGATATAGAGGACACAAGTAAATTAACANAGGAACAAGATAAACCCTTTCATATACCTTAAAAGGAGAATGAAGATGAGAATATGTATGATTATTCCAGATTTTCTGTGAAAGATTCAAAGTCATCATCAGGACGGCATGCAGCTTATATTAGAGATCTCCTGTTTCTATACTAAATGACAAGATTGCCCAGAAAAGCAGTCTCAAATATCAGGTGGACTCTGGTGTCCTAAGAAGAAATGCACTTGAGTTTTATATTAAAATCACCTGTATATACAAACTGCAAGAGGAGCTAGAGCTGATCCNGAGAGGAGACAGAGAGAGAAGCTGGTTCCTCACAGAGACAGAGAGCAAACAAGAGAATACTTTTGCCTATATCACTGGGGACCAGTTTGCCTTGACAGTGTGGAACAGGAGAAAGTGCAGACACTTGGCAGGAACAGCACAGCTCTGTTTCTGTCTTCATCTCTCCTTTCCTGACACNAACTCCTTTGCTGAAGAAATATTTTAAACCTTTGAAATGTCTTTGTAGACTGGCATGGACCCTGAATGTTTGTCTGTCAAGGCCTTTCTATAAGCTTCCTTACTCTGTTATTTCCTTACCTCCTGACAGTGACATCAACATCACACTAACACTTCATCCTAAATCCCTCTTCTACATGTCATTCCCCAATAGAGGTCAAAGCTCTGGAGATGTTAATAGGCGACCCAGCTTTTTCCTAGGGTATTATCTTAGAGGGCACTTTNGAATAATGAATGAAAGCCTTTTGCTCTTGATAAAAAATGAACTCCTTATAGGTAGTATTAGGGGATGTAGAGACTTATTTTTAAAAGAGATAACTACCTGATCACAAATTCAAGACACAGAGGCATCATATTGAAATTTCCTGACCACTGACATTAGAAGGGGACTCCTTCTCTGCTTGATGTGGAAAGCATCAGGAGACTTTTCCTCCCTCCTCCAAATCTGGCGTTGTTGGGGAATGTGGTTATGCTCACCAGCATAGGACTGACAAAGGGCTTCCTGTACATTCATCATATATATGGGGTAAGAACTTGAATCTTAAATATCACACAGGAAATTAGTGGCCACAAGCGCTGGCCCTATTTCAACACCTAATAGTTTAAAAGGTGTGAGGCATAGACAGGTGACAATTGAGAACTGGTCAGACCCCTGAAGAAGATGTTCCTGCTTCTGCTCCTCCTGGTGGCTGTCTTGCCAGTCAGCACTGATGGAGGTAAGCTACCATTCCCCTCCCTAGAGTCCANTATATGTCACCATGGACACTTCCATAGTGCCCAATCAGGCTAAGGTCTACTCCTCACTTATTCATCTAAGAAGTTTGCTGAGCCCCAGGTCCAGGACTGGATAAACAGGTCTCTGAAATCACCATGAACTACTTGTAATGGCACCTGGTGAGTGAAATGTAAGTATTTCAACAATGAAGAATTATAAAAATACCCTGGGAACATAGGGCAAAGATGCAATTGAAAATGAGGGCTGGAAATTCCAATTGGCCAAAACTAAGAGAGGGCAGCTCTATCCCAGGGCTGCCATTTGGATTTCAGACTAGACAAAATGGTCTATTCTGGTTTCTAGGCTTCACCTTTCCCTTGTGTATGCTCCTCTGAGCCATAAAGGTATCCAGGAAGCTCCTCACAATTTAACAGAGCCAGCAAAGTGTGGCTTCATCCACGCTCCACAGCTCCACGGAAACAGCCTGACACAGGAGCCTCCAACCCATCCCCCCAACTCACTAGGTTCCCTACTTGTAAGAAGAACTTCTAACTAGTCTTATTAATAAACACGCGGAACAAGAAATAAGGGTGAAAATCTGACAGAGATCAGAGGAATTAA